>PVJA010000443.1:0-60460 GCA_004027025.1 Myocastor coypus
AAAAAAAAAAAAAAAAAAAAAAAAAAAAAAAAAAAAAAAAAAAAAATATATATATATATATATATATATATATATATATATATATATGCTTTAAAAATTCTCTGGCAGTGTTCTCAACCCATTGCTCTTTTTTGTGACACTTCCTATTTCATTGCAGAAAAAGCACCAATTAATTTTTTTCCTCAGTTAACCCTCAAATATCAAGTGTTATTTGTTTCAAAAACCATTGGGAAGGGGTTCCAAATTATAAGGCTTTCTATTGAGAAAAGCACTAAAACAGTAGAACATCCACAAAGTAATGATGAGACGTCGAGCCAATTGACTTAGTGAGATTTAGTTGAGTTCTGTTTTGTTTAATGCTGTGTGCCGAGCCCAAGCAATACGATGCAGTTGCTGCCTCATTGCTCTCGGCTCCTGCCTCCCGAGAGGACCATGTCTTCCTCCCGAGGCTGAGAATGATCCCTCCCCACACACCTTTAGTTGTGCCCCGCGCCCTGTGGGGAGCGGCGACAGCAGCCCTGCAAGCAACATCACCTGAAAGAAAATGGCTGAAATTGCCAGCCTGGCACGCTGCACTGAAGCACAGAAGGAATTTCTTTCTCTGAGGATAATTGCTTCTCTCATTGCTCATGCTTCTTCCTTCACTGCCCCTACTTATTTTAATGCATAGATCCTACTTTGAATTTCTAGAAGATATTTTTAAAGTTAAAAAAAAGAAAGATAAAATTTTGAGATCCAGAAAAATATTTATCTACCCATCCTACCCATGAATGTATTCTTAATCAACCAGTCTGTCTGAGTGTCTCTTCATTTTCAGCTGTTTCCTAATAGAACACTTGGACTCTGGAGATTAGTGAGACAAAGCTTCATTATAATCATTCTTGTTTTACTCCATTTCTTATATGCTTTCCTTTCCTAACTCACTCTCCAGGTGCTTCTTTCTCTTGCCAAATAGTGCAAGGAAATACTTTTGCAGATCTTTTGTTTACTTTAGAAAAAAGAAAACATTGATCCAGGCTTTCCCATCTGAGAGTGCTGCTCATTTCCTGACTGGCCTTTAAAGTTTGGCTTGGCGACAACTTGGGGATTTGTTTGCTTCCCAGAGTGAAAGGAGCTGGGTGCCCTGGAGCCCCAGGCTGAAATGGGATTAGGTGCTGCTCATTGTCGGGAGAGCTAGTGGGCATTTTCCTCTTCAGTTTTTTTCTCATTTCTCAAAGCTCAGTGATTTAGCTGATACACATACTTGTACCCATTTATGGGACACAGCTTTAAGTCCCCCTAACCTCATTTGGGATCAAACCCAGCGGCTCATGCTTACTAGGCAGGTGTTCTAACTCTGAGTTGTACCCTCAGCCCATAGCTTTGGCTTTCTAAAGACATGTTAAGCCATGATGACATAGGTTTATTATCCAATTGATTTGGCAAGCTAAGGGAGAAGGATCACAATTTGAAAGCTAACTAGAGCTACTTAGCAAAACTCTGTCACTAAATAAAATTTTTAAGCAGGGGCTGGTGGGGGGATATGCCTGAGTGGTAGAGCTCTTGCCTTCCATGCACAAGGCTCTAGGCTCTTACCAGCACCACCCAAGAAAAGGGTTTGGGGTGCTGTGTGAATGGTAGCATATTCAAAATCCTGGGTGCAATCCTGCCCAACACACACACACACTCCACACACACTTTTTTAATAGGGTGGTTTCTCCTCTAACTGCACACAGCACTCACTGATCGTGTGCACAAAGCCATGCTCAGGAATAAAGAACTCCTTCCTTTACTCTGTGGCAGGCTGCTTAGCACTTGCAGGACTTACCTCTACTCCAGTTCCACTGCCAGCTGCTTGACCCAGTACAGAAGGAACTGTAACACCAGAGATATTTGGCTTGGGCTCCCTCACTTTCTGGGTCCCAAGATTATTGAGTTAATGAATCCTTAATAAGACATGGTTGAACATTTTCTTATTTCATATTAGGTTTATTAATCATTATGTTTCCCTCCCTTTGACACATTTATATGGATTGTAAGTGCGCACCTATATACTATAACTATGTTTACATGTGAATATAAAGTACTTTTGGTTTACTTTTGGTTTAGCTCAGCAGACTAAAGCGCCTGATTAGACAGAGTATAGCAGCAGGATTCAATCCCTGGCGTGCCATGCTGGTCCCGCCCCCAGAGCACACTGAGATGGTGACTGAGACTGGGGTGTGGTAGCACACACCTGTAAACCCGGTGCTTGGGAGGCTGAAAACAGAATCATTAAGAGTATGATCTACATAGTGAGACCCTGTAGACCCTATACTAAATTTTTTAAAAAGTGCTCTTGGTTTATTCTACTTTGGGGAATTTATTCATAATTTGTTATCAAATCAGTAACTTTCAAAAACAG
Source organism: Myocastor coypus (assembly GCA_004027025.1). NCBI lineage: Eukaryota > Metazoa > Chordata > Mammalia > Rodentia > Myocastoridae > Myocastor > Myocastor coypus. The sequence goes on from PVJA010000443.1 coordinate 2,384, forward strand.
ACAGAGACTATACTTTATATATTAATATTTTTTTTTATATTAAAAGATGTTTGGGGCCCAGGGAGATAACTCAGTAGAATAAGCACTTGCCTGGCAAGTGCAGGGTCCTAAGTTCAATTCCCAGTACCAGAGAGAGAGAGAGAGAGAGAGAGAGAGAAAGAGACCCAACTAAAAGATGTTTGTGCTAGGAAAGGAGAATGACAAACAATAAAAGCAGAAAATACCAACAAGTCAGATTTTACTACATCGAAGGAAAGTATTAAGTCCTAAGGATTTTGTCTATACTATACAGCAATATGGCCAATAGCAGCCATTCCTCTGGAGTTCAGAAAGTCAGTCACTAGTAGGACAAACTATGAGCAGAGTTAATATTCACACACAGGTTAGCCAAATACCGCCCCAATGACCTGAAGAAAAATGGAAGGTCAGGGAAGATTGCACCAGTAGTGGCTTGTAACTAAGTCTCAGAGAATCGACAGTAAGTGTCAGTATCTCCTCTGTGAGCTTACAAAAAGAGCTTAAGAAAGAGCCATTGCTGAGCTGTGGAAATAGGAAAGCTACAGAGACCATCAACTTTTTTCTGCTTATCTGAATTACAGATCTACCACATACATGCCTAGTAGGACATTTTGTTCTTGATACTTAGAAGAGTCAAGGCTTGCCTTTATCTGATTCTTCCCCTGCTTCCAGGGCCCTTGAGCTTTTATGTTTGTTTTCCATCATGATGTGTCACATGCATGAGTTTATTGATCTGTCATAAACCTGGAAAGATGGAACACAGCTTTAGGAGAAATATACTCAATAAGGTATGGGAGAAAGGATTTATTGGCCAGGCTAGGTCATCCTCATTTCCAAGTGTGAAAGAAGGCTTCTGCTTTGTAGAAGGGAACAGATTAGTTATCAGGTATAATGGAGTCATCAAGTGTTTCAAGATTTTCTGTCTATTATAAGAAAATAAAGCAGATAGTAAGATCAAAATAACTGGCTAGAGAAAACCACCATGCAGAATCACCATCATCTGCTTAGGTTTAGGAGAAGCCCAGAAAACAATCCCAGATCCCTGCTCAAGTTATAAACTGAGACACTTAAGATGTCAAATGATGAAGATTAATATGTCAGCTCAATTACTAATGACACTGATGCTGCAAAAAAATAACTTAGGACACATGAGAACTGTTGCTTTCCTAGTACAGGACCCCAGAGTCAGGATCCATTACCAGTCAACCTTAGAACTCTACTCATGTGAACTCTGTTGGAGGGAACCATCCACTATAAGAAGGACTGAAAAGCAGACTCATCTCCCACATTCACATATGTGGTAAGTCAGTCTACTCTCCCAGGAAGGAGGAGGCTGAGAATATGGAGTCTTGTATCCATTGCTGTTCCTTCATACAGCAAGAAACAACAGGCATGGGAATTACCTAGACCTTTTCTAAGTGCAGAGTATAGCGCAGCCTACATGTTTTGAAGCTAGCACAAGATGGAGCAGAGTCTGCTTTTTCCTTTGTCACTTGCCAAATAGTCTGCTTCTAGAGGCGCACTATCATTGGTTCCTAAGCATGTATGTGTAAGTCTGGGGCAGCACATCTGGGCTGTAAACATTTTCCTTAAAATGATGAATGGAATCTGCAGGGTGTGGGCTGACACAGTCTGATAAGAGCACTGGAAACTGCAAACAAAATGAGTTTCCAAAGTCATAGGCAGTGACTTACTCTGGGAACTCTACGATGCTTACATCTTTATGAGGTGCAGAATAAATAGCCAGGAAACCAACAGCTCTGCCCAGTACCACTTCCTCACCAATTCTAAATGAATTGTAGGCTCTCGCCCAGTGCTTCTCAAACTGTCTGAGATGAAGGCCCAGCCAGTCATTACTTTCTGTTTCATTATCCAGTCTGTCACAGACTAGTAGCTTTATGCAAAAAACGATAAAGATGACTAACTAGAAAGTGTTTAAAAACAGAGATATAATCTAGTCCCCTTCCATTTTAATTAAATTCAAGAGATAAAATTAGCTGGTTTCTGTCCTCGCCTAGTCTACAGGACTGATAATGACAGTTCACGAACCAGAACACACCTTACAGTTTAAGCTCTAAACTACAGAGGTTAGAATGGACATCTGCTAGCTCTCAGTACTTGACCTGCTTTGCCAATGGAACTGTTACCTCTTGTCACTTCGAGGTCTACAGTGCCAAGATCTCAGCACTTGCACCTAGAAAATGTGTGGCGCAGGTGTTCAGTTGCTTGTTCCCCTTTTAAAAATTTTGGCTTTTTGTGACTATGAAAATGTTGCAAATAGTTTCTAAGCTGACTCAAAATGGAAAGGGAGATGGTTTTATTTTACTGAAGTCAAAATGAGTGTGTGTGTGTGTGTGTGTGTGTGTGTGTGTGTGTGTGTGTACACATAAGGGTGTTTCACTGAACAATACTTTGAATGTTGGATTGATGCCAAACTCAAGGAACATGGAGAACTTGGGGAAAGGCCAGAGACAAATAAAAGATTATTAATAGCTTGTTTGGGCCATGATTAGAGGCTGAAGAAAATGTGTTTGTTTACCTTAGAAGGAAAGTGTGCCAGAATATGAGAATGATGGCCCCAAGTAGACACAGAAAAGAGTTATCAGAGAAGAAATGTGGGGCCCATGTTAGAGAGAAATCCTAGCTTCGATACTGATGGTTGTGTGACCTTAAGTAAGACATTTAATACCTCTAGATCTTAAGATCTTCGTCTGTAAAATGGAAATAATGCTTAGCTGTAGATTATTGTAAGAATTAAAATATAAAGCACATCAAGTGCTAGACATGATTCTGGAAATACAGATACTTAATAACTGAAATTTGATAATTGTAAATGGATTACTTTGTTTGTACAGAGGGTGGTAGGATGGTTAATCTTAGGCTCCAGTTTGATTGGGTGGAAAACACCTAGATGATTGGTAAAGCCCTATTTCTTGTCAGTTGTGTTACAGTGTTCCCAGAAAAGAACAGAGTATAAGTTGGTAGAGTAAGCTTAAAAGACTGGCCATCGTACACAGGTATCATCTTAGCCAAACACCCTGATAAAACAGAAGGCCAGGGAGAGCCTGTTTCCTAGAGCTAGGATACCCGGTTTCCTAATAAAATCCGCATGTGTGTGTGTGTGTGTGTGTGTGTGTGTGTGTGTGTCTGTCTGTCTGTCTGTCTGTCTGTCTGTCTGTGTCTGTCTGTCTCTGTCTGTGGTGAACCTTGACTAACACAGGTGATGATTGTCTTTACCTTCTTGTTACTGGGCCACAGTACCCAACACCTATAGCTTAAAAGAGGAAATGTTTATTTTGGCTTACAGTTTCAGATGTTTCATCCACAGCTGGCTGACCCTCAGGCAAGATAGTATGGCAAAGGGGCCTGGCAGAGGAGGCTCTCAGAGAGCAGAGAGCAGTGGAAGAGGAACAGGAAGAGAGACCCTTCTAGGCCTCAAGCCCTGTGCCTCTCCTCCTCCAGCTGAGTTTCACCTGCCAAAATCACAACAAGCTATCAACCCATCCATGGACTAATCCACTGGTGAATATCATGCCCCATGGTGCTATGACTCCCCACATGCCCCACCTATGAGCTTATGGGCTTTGGGGGACACCTAGATATAAACCATATCAGTGATCAAGTCTGTCTCCTTTGAGTAGAAAGAATAGAGACAAAATGGACTTCCTACAGGATATGTAATTTAAACTAGCCATAACAACTTCCTAAATGTGAAAAGTTGAGTTTTCCTATTTCAGACAGTCATTTCAGTTTCTCTGGTTTGTGTTGAGTTTATGTCAGTAAACATTTAATAAGCATCTACCATGTGCTAGAAATTGCTCAGACACTGAGAAGAATGAAGTGAAAGTGGCTTGAGCCTGCCCTGTACAGTTCAGGGTGGATACCCATTTGACCGAGAGCGGGAAGCACCTGCTTAACTGAGGCTACCAACATTTGACCACAAAAGTTTAGCCAACCCCACCATATCAATAAGTGTTTCTTTGAGACCCTTCCCCCCACTCAAAAGGAAACCTAGTTAGATGCTACTCAGAAAAAGCTGAACAAAGCATGTGAAATGAGTCCTCAAGGTTTGGCTCCTGTGCCACCTGCTCTGGAGCATCCATGGTCACTTTGAATAAATCACCCCTAACTTCATGGACATCCTCTCCTGCCACAGCACTTAGGGCTTTCTCTTGAGTGCCCTTCAGGACTCTCTAGTGTCACTGTAACCCAACCAACTTTTCACAACTGAGGTAGAACCTGGGCTACACTGGAGAGATCTGCAAGGTTCTTCCCAGTAGACCACAGATTGCTTCCAAGCTCACCCCACCTACCAGTCACCTAGTCCATCACAACAAACCTTTTACAGCTCTCAGTGATAACAAACAGCTGGCTGCAGCACACGTGCCAGGGTCACCACCACACCTGCTGCCACAGTTTCACCTGATCCTCATATACACTCCAAAGCGAACCCTTGCAGGGTCCAGAAATAAGCCTTTGCATATACAGTCAATTTTGGTGTCTAAGCCATTCAACAAAGGAAGGACAGGCTTTTCAGTAAAGGTTGTTAGGAAATTGGATATTTGCAGGCAAAAGAATGATGTTGGACCCTTACACCAGATTTTAAAAAAACAAAAAAATTCAATCAAAGCAGTTAAAACTGGGCATGGTGGTACGTGTCTGTAATTCTTGAAAGGTGGGGAAAGGAGCATCACACATGTTTGAGGTCAGCCTGGAATATATACAGAAACATTGTTGCCAAAGTGGGGGCAGGGATTATTGGTAATTCCAGCACTCAGAAGGCTAAGGCATAAGGATCACTGAGTTCAAGGCCAGCCTGAGCTATACAGTAAGTTCAAGTCCAAGTCCATCTTGAATTACAGAATGAGCCTCTGTCTCAAAAAGGCAAAGAAGTTAATTTGAAGCCTCCAATTCTGACAAGAGCACATAAGCAAAAGTTTAGGGCAGTGGATGTGCCAATGATTTCCCAGATAAAACGAAAATTGGACAGCATCAGAACAATCAACGAGATGGCCTGAACTGACAGAAGTAAAGTGCAAGCCACAGAATGGAGAAAATATTTGAAAATTACACATGTGATAAAGCTTTGGTATCTAGAATATATAATAACTCATAATTCAACAACAAAAGCATCTTGATAAAAAACAAACAACTGAAATAAACATATCTCCAAAGCAGAAATACAAATGAGCAATGACATGGAAAAGCATGTGATGTTCTTAATCACATCTGAAAACCACATCAGGTAGCACCTCACACCTATGGGGATCACTACTTCAGAAAAGAGGAAATAGGGGTGGGGGCAATACAGCTAGCCTAGGGTACACAAGGGTCTAGGTCCAATCCTCAGACTTAAAAGGCATCAAATGTGGGGGGTGGGTAGAAAAGAAAAGCCAGGCTACTGTCTGCTTTTTGTTTTCGTTGGTTTGGTTTGGTTTTTTGAGATAGGATCTTACTACATAGTTCAGGCTGGCCTTGAACTCATGGAGATCATCCTCAGCCTTCTGAGTGCTGGGATCACAGGCATATACCACCATGCTCAGGGCACTGATTTGAGCATTTTCTTGACTTTTAAAGAATTAGGTAACTGTCTTAATCCATTTGGTTTGCTGTAATAAAATCATTTATTGGGTGACCTACTGTTTTGCCACCAGTTTAGGCCATGAAGGTTCACTTGAGATTCATATACCCTGAAGAAGAGAGATGGAGCTGTGGACTGGATTAGATCTTTTGATTCTCAGTGACCACATGGTCTCACACTCTGAGCATCCTGAGGCCCCTTGCCAACCTGCCCTTATGGCAGTCCAGCTCTGTGTATGGGTATCAGTAATAGTGGCTGCATTCTAGTAACAGCCTTGGTTGCGTAAGTTGTTTACACTGAGCACCATCAACCCCAGTTACTCCAGTTATTTACCCTGAGAGCAGCAAGGTGCACCTGCACTGATGTTCTGCTGATTTGGATTTAATGTCTGCCAGAAGTAACCCCTCTTGAAGGCTGGAGGCACAGAAAGCTCCAGATCATGGCAGTTTTTGTGTCTGATAAGAGCTCACTTTCATAAGCTACCTTCTGACTGTATCCTTACATGATGGAAGGGCAACAGAATTCCCTCAGGGTTCTAAGGAACTGACCCCATTCGTGACAGAATCACCTCCCAAAGGCCTTACATCCTAACACATCATGTTTGGGGTTAGTATTTCTATTTATATACCAGGTATAGAGAGGCATGCCTGTCCTCAGAGGCTAAATCAGGGCAATCAAAGGATCCTACACATTTAAAACTATCCTGGGCAATATAGCAATATTCCTGTCTCAAGAAAAGGAAGGCATAGGGCCCAGAAGGATGGCTCAGTGGTCTAAAGCGCCTGCTTAGGAAAGCTTAGGCAGCTGCAGGGACCGCGGTTCAATCCCAGGCACCACATGCTGCGCCAGCCCTGTCCTCAGGGCAGGCTGAGCCGGCCACAAAAATAAATAAATAAACAAACAAAAGTTCTGAAACAAGAAAAAAATAAATAAAATAAAATAAAGAAAAGGAAGGCATAGCAAACACTTGTGATTCTAGCACAGGAGACTGAGGCAGGAGGATCATGAGTTAGAAGCCAATCTGAGCTTTGTACTGAGACCCCGTGTCAAACAAATAAACAATTGATTTGTAGACTGCAGCATCAGCATTATGGGATAAGTTGTTATCAGTTCAACATCTCAGGCCCCAGTTGGACATGCCAAATCAGGCTCTTCACTTTAATAAAATCCCCAGGTTAACTCCTGTCTATATTTAAATTAAAATGGTTGTAATAAGCCTCTCCCTGCTCCTTTTAGAACAGTGGGTCTCTACTTTGGCTGCTTATAGAAGCACAAATGAAACTTCTAAAATCTTCTGTTTTCTGGGTGGTACTGAGTTCATCTGTCAGGGAGAGTGTTGGTGGGGAGTGGATAGGCATTTGTGGTTCTTATTTTCTAGTAGATTTTGAGGTTTAGTCAGGATTGAGAACCACTGAGTTGTGACTTAAAGGAAAATATAACAAAGAGTGCCAGGGATTATGAACTGATTTACAGTTGTGAGAAGCAGAGTTGAGTTTATTAAATTTGAGTAGGTCTTAATGTTAAATATGTGGTTTAGTAATGTGACAGTACAGCTTGCATGTAAAGCCATTTCTCTCCTAAGAGGTTTCCTGTCTTAATCCTTATTTTTCTTTTATTTCAATTCACTTAGCTCCTCAACAGCCTCCTTTCCCTTCACTCAGTGTGACCTCTCACCAAGCCCAGGGAGAAGGTCATGCTCCTGCCCCCCGGGGCCACTGTTGCCACTGCAAGGGCTGAGCACAGAGCCCTGTGGTAAGCGGCTGTCACTAGCACTCTGCCTGCCGGTGCTGCTTGGCTGATGTCCCTATAGATTCACTGGGCGGAAGCCACCTTCCTGGGCATGTTGGAATCCCAGTAGTCAGCACATATGGTTCGTATGCTCCTTATAAATTAGCTGGGTCGCCATGACCCAACCCTAATTTGAAGCAACTTTGGTATTTCTGCCCATCTACAGCTTCCACAATTTCTTTATCCTTTTCCCACACTTGTTTTATTTTCATGTTTCCTTCCAGAGACCCTGACAGAATCTGCAATAATCTAAGTGAATATAAGAGTAAGAGCCTCCCCTGCCACACAGAACTGTTCCTGAAGACATGCTTTTCTTTTTGTGATCACAGGTAGGTAGATGAGGGTCTCTCTGAAAAGCTATGTAAACATTTACAGATTAGCACATATTCTTCCCTTCTATACCAGTAACTAGTTTTTAAGTTGAAATAGGTTTTAGTCAGTTGGTGTTAGAAAACCTTTTAAAAAATGTTTGAAGGTGAAATTCAATTTAATCAATATATCACATCTTAATTGAATTCCTGCAGTTTCTGTTGCAGGAAAATGACTAGCAGCTTTCCCATTGTTATTGAAATATTCATCTTTATAAATATTTTGGCATTTCTTGAAATGCCAAAAATATGCATGATGTATACTATATTGTCAAGAAGGGACAGGGCATAAGATTATTTCAGGTGGGGGAAGAAGGTGGTTGATACAGCATATAAGAAAGTAGGATTAAGCAAGTATAATCCTTTTTATCTACATGGTATATCTCAAGAAAAGGTCCTCACAATCTAATTTTTCTGAAAAAAATATGTGCCTTAAATGATTGAGAGTCATTTTTGGAGTTGTAAATTCTGGTTCTTAGTTAAATATGTGTCTTTAAGGAAGTCAATTTGTTTCTGTCACAGAGTATTTGTCTGTAAAATCAGGACATTGCATCAAGAATCTAATAGTTTCTTCAGGCTCAGTGATTCTGTGAATTCTCAACAAAATTATATAGATCCTCAAAAAGCAGAAGCAGCATCTTCTATTTTTCCCCAACTCGTGATTTTTGCTATCAAATGGAAAATAGCAAAACTAAAGATAATTAAAAATAGGCAAGGAATGGACAATAGCATTCTGCCATCTGATATGTCAAGTTTTCATGTTATTTTCCATCTAGCCCTTCAATATATGTATACATAATTTCACAAGCACAATAAAAAGGTATAATTTTTTATTTGGCTTACTTGACTTCACATTATAAGTTCTTTATATAACAATTATCACTAATAATTCTGGTTTCAATAGTTGCATGGTCTCTATTTCACTGATGTACCATATTTATTTCGCACTATATATACCATGTACCATTCCCTATGCTTGGAATTTTAAATTACTTTCAATATTTGATAACTTGAAATATGACAGCAAAATTTTATTCATATAGCTCCCTCTTTTAAGTCACGTTTTTCTTTTTTACTGTATTTAGTTGTTGCGGGGTCTTGCTATGCAGCTCAGACTCACCGTATTACTCCTGCTTTCAGCCTCCTCCATGCTGAGATTGCAGGTCTGGGCCATTGCACTCAAGCTCTGTGGCCAGCTCAGCCTGCCCTGGGGACAGGGCTGGTGCCACACTTAGTACGAGGATCAAATTGTGGTCCCTGTGCTTGCCTAAGCTTGCCTAAACAGGCACTTTTCAGCTGAGCTATCTCACCAGCCCCCTTAGATAACTTTTTAAGAATACTCTTCTAGGAGTATGGTTACCTAGTTAAGAGTCTCTTTACTATTATTGAGATAGAGATAGATAGATAGATAGATAGATATAGATATAGACCTAAAGCCATGCTTTAGATAGATATGGATCTATCTATCTATCTATCTATCTATATATATATATATATATATATATATATATATATCAGAGCCTATGTATTTTAGACATTTTTGCTGCCACATCTGAGAGTAACAGTTTAAACCTCCGCAAAGGGGTAGTATGAAACAGTGTTTTAATTTGCATTTCTTTGATTACTGGCAGTCTTGAACATTTTTCCATATGAGATTGCTTTTTGTCTTATGTGAATTGTCTAATTGCACTGTTTCCATTGTTTTGGCTGTGAAACTGTGGGTGAGTCACTTAACCTCTCTGTGGTTCAGTGTTTGGATCTGCAAACAGAGTAAAAATAGTTCCTAACTTGTAGGGTTTCAAAAGGATCAAATGGATTTCTTGATTTAAGCATGTAGATTATTGCCTAATATGTGCAGAACCTTAAAAATCGCTGGAATAACATTAGAGCATTAGCACTTTTCATTATAGTTTATATAAGTGCAAAAATATCTTTTTTGCATATCTTTGATTAACTTTTAAGAGAATTTTTTGAAGAAACAGCATGGCTTTAGTTTGCTGGGTTTGGGAAAATGCCTTTCTCAGTATCTTGCTTTAATTTTTGTGTTAGTTTTGGCTGTGTATACAGGCATGCACATGCAAGTGCATAAGTATATATTTTTCTCACAAGTTCAAAATCATACTGACTGTGGGCCTGCTGTGCCGGCCCCGCCGCCGTCGTGCGCTGAGATGACAATTGAGACCGTGTTGTGGCACACGCCTATAATCCCAGCTCTTCGGAGGCTGTAAACAGGCAGATCACCACAAGTCCGGTCTAGTAGTGAGACCCTGAACACTCTGTAGTCCCTTCCCTAAAATACAAAACAAAAACAAAAACCTGACTGTATAAAAAAGGCGGCCTGTAAAAATGTGACAGCTTGACAATGCTCAGGATGGGACACACCCTACGGTGTTTGACCCCAGAACTGTTGAACCAAGTCATTTGGAAAAAAATAAAGAAAACAAGGCAAAATTAAACCACACACATGCACACAAAAAACCCTCAAACACCAAGCTCCCTCGCACATACACACATACACACACACACAACAAACAAATAAAACCATGGATGGTTCAAGTCAGAGAGATGAAAAAAATGATAAACCATAGAAATTTCTCTTCAAGAGAACCAATTTTTCTTTTTAAGAAAAATCTAACTTAGACCAACTGGAAAAAAAAAAAAAAAAAAAAACCAAGCAGGTAGCAGCAATAAATTGCCTTTGAGAATAAAACCCTCTTTGAGTCCACAGTATCATGTATTGGGAGGTTCTTTAGGGAGGGAATGAAGCACAACTCCAAATGGCAATGCTAGTGATGTTCAAGACCAAAGTTAATAATTTGTACAGTGAGTGAATTGAAAGAAGAGGATTAAAAGCAATAAAAAATAATAATGTGAGTAATGGGAAGAACTGATGAAGCTCGTGGCCCAGATGAGGATTGGAAACTATTTAAACTGGATAATACAGTATGTGTTTTGGCTCTGAGAAAACAGAAGTTGAACTTTTGAGTGGTAATCAAGGACTTCATCTCAGAGTATTTGCAAATAGTGCTGGTATGGAGAACAGATGCTGACATTATTGCCAATGGGAATCGCAACATGAGAGTTGGAGTGAGAGACTAAAAGAAACCACAGGGAATTTTTGTGGAAAGCTCGGCATTGAAAATGATTTATGGTTGATTTAAGAAGGAGACAAGGAAAATAAGGCTGTAGTGTACACCATCTGACTGCTGCAGACAAAGGGTGTAAACAGTTAGCCGCAGCTCTCCAACCTCCTGAAAATCAGAATTCTGCTCGCACAGAAAGGCGCCAGAATGTTTGTCTGAATTAAGTGCATACTTCTTTTCTAGCATCTAAGAATAGTTATCTTCCTTTCCTCTTCCATTACTGCTTGTGTATCCTTAAAAATCCTCACCAACTATTAAGTACTATGGAGTCATCCAAAGAGATCTGCAGAGCATTGAATCACTTCCTCCACTGCAGCCCTTGCCTCAGAACTCTGTTTTGTCATTATTTTATGTGTGCAGTACTTTATGTTAGAAAACTGAAGGTTGGAGTTTTCAAAAGAATTGGGTACATCTTCCAAAAATATTCAATGCAGTAAGCTGAGAAGGTAAGTTGATTTTTTTCTTTCTTTCTTTCTTTCTTTCTTTCTTTCTTTCTTTCCTTCTTTCTTTCTTTCTTTCTTTCTCTTATTTTTTCAACCTAGCCTGCCCTGAGGGTATTGCTGGTGCAGCATGTGGTGCTGGGAATCAAACCACAGTCCTCTGCACCTACCTAAGCTTGCCTAAGCAGGTGCTTTAGACCATTGAGCTATCTCGCTGGTCCCTAAGGATTTAAGTTGTGATAGGAAAGATGTGACAGTTCCTCTTTGGGAGATCATGTAGGTATATCCTCTCTTTGAAGCAGAGAGGGTTTGCAGTAGGATTTTCAAATGAAAAACACAGACCATGGGGATGTTAGTGTTAGTCTTCAAGTTCTAGGATCATGAGAAAAATGAGGACCATATACTAGAAAAAAGATGAACAGTAGGCTTTAATGCTTGGCCAGTGACAGTGCTTGTGGAATAAAAAAAAAGAAATAAGATGAGAAAAACAATGCTGGGCTTTGTGCCCAAGATCCTGAGCCAACACAGCCAATTGGTGGCCAGAGTTATGTTACCTCAGAAAAAGATACTCAGGTTCTTTGAACATACTGGCTTATAGGCATTGCCCCACAAAAAAAAAAAAAAAAAAAAAAAAAAAAAAAAAAAAATCTCACCACCATCTTCCTTCTTGTTTCCTAGTTGAGTTTCCTTCAAAGACTTTTTGTCACAGAGGCTGTGCTAAGATTACAGAGGTCCATCTACACCTAAATCAGAATAACAGGCAGAGTCATGTGTTCTCTTGGTGGGTAGGTACCTTCTGTACTCAAAAAACAACTGGTATAGCTGTTCACATGGCTAGGGAAGATGGAAAGCTGAGGGATCTATGTTCATGATTTGAACATAGATAATTCATAACTCTCTCAGTTACTTTTCTCTCATTGCTGGTGCAAAATACCCAAAACCCAAAATTAAGGAAGTAAAGGTTTAGTTAGCTCACAGTTAGTGGATGTTTCAGTCCATACTCAGCTGGCTCCAAGGCAGAGTGACATGTGGCAGAGGGCAACAACAAAGCAGGGAGGGCAAATGGGAGGAGTAGTGGCAACAATGGAGTGATGGCAGCAAGGGCAACAGAGACTGTGCATCTCCCTCATGTTGCACTCAGGCTATCCGACCCAGGCTAGGTGTAGCACTCATGCTCATAATCCCAGCAGCACTTATACCCATAATCCTAGCAGCATTCACATCCATAATCCCAGTATATCATGAGTTAATCACAAAGTCTAGAAGTCTGCCCCATGACTTACATGAGGCTTTGGGGGAACAACTAGACACAAACCAAAGCTCTACTTTTACACTCTTGTTTTCTCCTTTGGCATTTTGGATTCACTCAGACATTGCCACTAATATGTTACCATAAATATCTCTAATCTGATGGTAGAAAGAGCTCTATTCCTGTAGCATCTTGTGCATAGTGCTAATATGCCATTTGCATTACTGCTTTGTAATGCTTTCCTTGTTCACCTTTCCCACTGGACCACCAAATCCATGATAGTGTGGATAATATCTTTACTTTAGAACATAAGACTAGGTTCAGTGGGCCCATCCCTTGCTGTTCTACTGTAAATGTGTGCTTTAGTGAATAGAAGCTGGCTGTGCACATCAGTGCCTTTCCCTGGGGGATACAGGAATCAATCTATGTGTTTACCCAACTGGTATGAGGAATGGCAAGGAGTGTGCACATGTGCAAAAGTGTCCAAATGGAATTTGTACCCAGCTTCAGGCTCCTTTTGCATACATACACCCAAGCATCACAGAGGGTCCAACAGACTCATGGTACTCCATGATGTTTTTTAAAGCTTTGTTTGATTTTTCTGATAAAAGTAACCCAGTTCAGCACCATGGCACATGAAAAACCAGATTTACAGTTTTAGAGATCAGAAGTGAACCATCAGATTACTCCTGCATAGATGAAAATGATCCCTGATGGTAAAATATCTGCTTTCACAGCAAAAGAGTGGCATAGGTGGATGGTGATAACAATGGCAATGTGGACAATGCTGATGATGCCTTTGACGTTGGTCAAAGTTCGTGCAACTGTGAAATGGAGCAAGGATTGACTGACATAGGTTATGCAGCCCTTGATGCAGATGATGAAGAAAACTGCAAGCACGTAGTGTGAGGACATACTTGACTAGTAGAAAAGTGGTGAACTCCCATGTAGCCAAATGGAACAATCCAGTATTAGAACTCAGCCCAAAAATATAATAAAGTCTTGGCAGAAGTGGACGTTATTGGACAAAAAGTCAGCATTGCCATTCAACATTGGAAACTGTAACAGACAAAATGCTATGACATACTGCAACGTTCTCAAAATGCAAGTAAACTGTTCTATTGGTACCAATAGCCATACTCTGACACCTCACTGGCTGAACTGAAAGCATTCATAGGTCTGTTGTACTTAGTATGGATTTATCATGGTGGTCACAGGAATGTAAAAGACTTACGGAAAAGTGATGGGTAAATGTAACATAAAAATGTAACATAAAAGTTTATGCCCTTGTAGAGGCAAAGACTTATATTCTTTCAGTTTAGACATTTATCCTGGTACTCAGCCATCAGGTCCTTATTTGTATAGTAAAAAGTCAAATGTTGTAAACCGAGTTGTCGCTCCCATCTCCTAAACTAATCATGGCATTCAACAATTACTTTCCCAGTTTCCAATTAATGTTACATTTGCTAACAGAGCCAAGTTGATCAGTGTAGGAATTTTACCTAGGAACAAAGCAGAAATTCCAAATGAAATGTTGCAATTTCAGAACAGAGAATTGTATAATACAACCTTTGAATTTCAGAAAGCTATAACATTGGCCTCATTTATGACCAAAAAAAAAAAAAAAAAGGAAACGTACTGCTGGTGTCAGTATTTCACCATGATGGAAATATTTATAGGGAGGCTGAGACAAACTTAACCCTGAGATGGATACTTTCAGCAACAAACCCACATGTGGAGTAATGTTGTTGATGAGTTAAGTGACAATTATGATGTCACTTGAAACACATAACATCAGTTGTGTTTTATTCCATCTTAAAACTTGTGTGGCATAAATAGTTTGGTAACTTACAAAGAAAATAACAAAGCACTCGGGAGGCTGAGGCAGGAGGATTGGTGCAAGTTCAAGACCAGCCTGGGCTACCAAAGTGAGCTCAAGGCCAACCTGAACTGCACAGTGAGACCCTGTCTCAAAAAGACAAAAAAAAAAAAAAAAGAAAGAAAATAACAAATGCAAAATATCGTAGAGAAATTTTCTTAGGGAACTGGGACTGGAGTTCGTAAGAGATCGTTGCAGCAGAGGAAAAACCAAATGTGTATGCCTGCAGAATTATGAAAAAAAAAAAAAAATTGTGGAGCACACTGTTGAGCTGACAGGTGAACAGGCAGAGGCAGCATCACAAAGACCTACCCTGACAAGAGGCAAACCAAAAAGTGCCAATTGTGTCCTACAGGAAAGTACAGAAGAAAAAAACATATGTACTAACAGTGCAAGCAATACCTGTGCATAGAACATGCAGTGGTAATGTGTGAAGACTACTGGGGGTGCGGCAGTTGAAGCAAAGCTTATTTCTCTGGTAGATTTTTGTTTGTGGTTACACTGTAGTTCACATAGGCTTTATTTTGATGTTTTAGGTTATGTTAGCAAGTAAATAATTGGTGTGAAAATGTTGATTCTCTTCTAAGCACTCATTACATGCCGGTATTGTTTTTTTATTGACATCTTACTTCCCTGCTGAGTGCATGTTGTACAATGTAGTAGGAAGTTCATGACAAAACAGAGAGGTGACAAGAATGGCCTGCCACATGGGAAAGAAGGCAAAGCAAACATGCTGTCAGTGTGAGACATGTCCATGGAACATGCAGCTGTCATGTGTTGCCTTGGGTGTGACAGCTGAAGTAAAATTTATTTTTGTGTTGGAATT
This sequence comes from Myocastor coypus, assembly GCA_004027025.1. Lineage (NCBI taxonomy): Eukaryota > Metazoa > Chordata > Mammalia > Rodentia > Myocastoridae > Myocastor > Myocastor coypus. The sequence goes on from PVJA010000443.1 coordinate 17,676, forward strand.
CTACTGGTAGTTTCATTGTAGTCATGAAGGAATTTGTTTCTGATGTTATCTTTTAGGTTTTGTAGCAAACACGCAGCTGATGTGAAAATGTTGATGTCTATCCTAATCACGTTGCATATTAAGAATTTATTATTGATATTGTATGTTCCTGTTACCTACACACTCCATAGCATAAGAACCTATTGGCCAAACAGCAAGACCCCTGAGATGTCAAGCATGTCCTACATGAAGGTCAGAAAAGCAAAAGACATGTGCTGCAGTGTAAGCAATGTGCATGGGACATGTCATTGTCATGTGTGCAGACTGCCTTAGGTGTGTTCATTGAAGAAAAGATTTTTTTTTTTGTAGAATGCTATTGGTATTTTTATTGTACTTCATATAGGAATTTATTTCTGATGTAGACTTCTTTTTAGATTATATACCAAAAACCAGTTGATATTGAAAATTTTGATGCTTTTTAAAAAAATATTTTTCAGACAGGGTTTCACCATGCAGTTTATGCGGGCCTTGGACTTACTTTGTAGCCCAGACTGGCCTCGAATTTGCAGCAATCTTCCTGCCTCAGCCTCTTGACTGCTGGGACTATGAGCATGTGATAATTCTTTTTATAAACACTCAATAAATATTAAAAACTTTGTACTTTTTAAAAACTCTTTTCCTGGGGCCTGGCAGGATGGCTCAGTGGTCTAAAGCGCCTGCTTAGGAAAGCTTGGGCGGCTACAGGGACCGCGGTTCGATCCCCGGCATCACATGCTGCGCCAGCCCTGCCCTCAGGGCAGGCTGAGCCGGACACGAAAATAAATAAATGAACAAACAAAGGTTCTGAAACAAGAAAATAAAATAAAATAAAAATAAAAACTCTTTTCCTGATAAGTACATATTATTTAATATAATAAAATTCATTAAAATTAATAATCCATCAAAACTTATAAAATTAAAATAAGAATCCATCAATTCTTATTTTAAAAATAAGACCTATGTGAAGGCACTTTGGTGACACAATCAGTCTTAGAGTTGTATCTCCAGCCCTAACAGAGCACCTAAAATTTCTCTACCCAGTATGGTAGCCGCTAGCTACATATAGCTTCCAAGCACTTGAAATGTGATTAATTAAATTTGATGTGTTGCAAGAGTAAGGTACATAATAGATTTTGACAACCTCATATGAATAATAAAATGTAACATATTAATAAATTTTAAAATGATCACACATCAGATAATATTTTGTATATGGAGAGGTAAATAAAACTGACTAAAGTTAATTGTGCCTGTTTCTTCTTTTACCTGACTACAAGAAAGTTTATAATTGTACGTCCTTCTGTATCTTATTGGGTAGCACTGGTCTAGACAGAACAGAGCAGAAACATGTTCAAGTCAGTATATTAGCAGGAAAAAGGAAGTGTGCTCAGTTTGGATTTTGAAGAGACATGAGTGAAAGGACAATTCACGGAAATGTGGGCAAGCTTGAGGATCACAAAGGCTGCAGAGGCACCAGCACTTGCAAAAGAGCTGAGCCTTCACCACTCATGCCTAGAAGACTGGGGAGAAAGTGACGTGTGGGTGTTGATCCTAGGCAGGGAAGGAAGTAACATGTGGGTGTTGGTCTTAGGCTGGGGAGGCAGGGGAGGAAGTGACGTGTGGGTGTTGGTGGGCGCTGACGGTGCATTAGAACGGCACCCTGCAGGGGCCTCCTCTGCCCAGTCCAAGCACTGCCAAATCCTATATCCACACCAGTGGGAGAATCTGCCCCATCTCCTGCCTTGCTCCTGCTGACTGTAGGAAACTGAGTGGCAGAGGGCAAGTTGGTCCTGCTTGATAGAGCTCTTAGGGGTCACCTCCCACCTTCCTGGACATTAACGGGGCACAGAGCAGGTGACAGAAGACAGACAGTGAAGAGTAAGGGGACAGGGCTCAAAACGTTAGTTAATTGAATGAAAATAAAACCAGCCAGTTGTGAGAGAATAGAGAACAGTTTTAAGTTTGTTTTTTCTCACCTGGGATCTTATTAGAGCATTGCTTTTCAAACTTCTGTGACACTGAAATTTGGTGACATTATGTTAGGAGTTTTACGGTATTTTTCCCATGTTTTAATATGTATATTTCTAATTACTTAAAGCACTACTACAGGCCATCATGGTGGTGCACGCCTGTAATCACAGCACTTTGGAGACTTGGCAGGAGGATCATCACAAGTTCAACGCCAGCCTAGACTACACAGTGAGTTCATTGTCAGCCTGGACTACATAGTGAGATCCTAGTCAAAATAAATTTAAAAAATAACAACAACAACAACAACAAAAACACTACTACAGCACAACATGCATACCTGCATGTGTCATGTATCAAGATATTTGACACATAGAAACAAATCACACATCAGTGAATATTGCCGGGTAAAGTTAACTTGGTGCAAGCCTAAAGATAAGAGCTCTTTCTGCTTCTTCTGTGCTTTTAGCATCTTAAATATGTCCCTAATTAGGAAGGTTTAGATCCAATTAATCTCTTAGAGAAATTCAGATCTGCCAGGGTACAGGAATGTATACATACCAGTATCCACTGTAGCATGTGTGCCAGCCCATGCACTTAACGCCCAGCAAAGTCAAAGCATCTGTAGTTGGCCCCAGTGCTCATGTCACATGTTATATCAATTTCTATCATGTCTATGCAAATATGTTATATTCCTGTTAAGAATTTCTTCCAAGCCAGGGGTGGTGGCTCACGCCTGTAATCCCAGTACTCAGGAGGCTGAGGCAGAAGGATCGGTGTGAGTTCGAGACCAGCCTGGGCTACAAAAGTGAGCTCAAGGCCAGCCTGAGCTGCATAGCAAGACCCTGTCTCAAAAAGGCAAACAAAAAAAAGAATTTCTTTCATGGCCAATATTGTTAGCAGTTTGGATTTGAAATGTACTCCTGGCTATGAAGGCTTTTTCTTCAGTTCTTAACAAAATTTAAATTAAGCTGTTTCTTAGTGCTGAACATAGCAGTGTGTGCTTGTAATTTATTTCAGCTACTCAAGAGGCTGAGGCAGAAGAATTAAAAGTTAAAGGCCAGCCTGGACAACTTAGCAAGACCCTTCTCAAAGCTAAATAAAATAAATGATTGGGGGTATAGCTCAGTGGTAGAGCATTTGCCTAGAATATAGCAAGCTCGAGTTCAATTCCCAGTACTGCAAAAAGACAAAACAAAACAAAAACAAGGTTTTGGTCCCTTTTCTTCTGTCCTTAAGCTTCTAGCTGTAATATTTGCCCTTTGGGAAAGGCTCCCCAATCAACTAACATATTAGCTTTCTCTCAACTTTCTTTTAATTTTATTGACTTCCTGGCATTCATCTCAATTTGTAATTTTTTGCTTAATTGTCTATTGGCTTGCATATCTTTCCACAGCTAAGAATTTGAATTTTAACAGAATTGGAACTGGGTCCATATTAAGCCTAGCTGGAACTATTTTAAGAGCTTTATCTATATGAATTCAGCTACTCATGACCTATGAGAGTTTCTGGTTCCCCATTGAGAGATGTGGGTGAGATGTGGGAATGTTAAGAGACATTGTCCAAGTCACACAGCTATTAGAAGAGAGGACAGGAGTCAAATCCAGGAATGGGAGAGAGGAGGTCCAGCAACACATTTATTAGAAACCTTCCATGGTGCTGTGTTTTGAGTGAGTTACTTTTGCTCTGATGATATCTTTATGAGACAGATGTACAAGTGAGGAAATTGAGACCCAGTGAAATGAAACACCTTCCCAAAGAGCATCCAACCCAAAAATGGCAACACGGTCATTTGAACCCGACCTCCTAATCAGGGTGCTCCATCACCTGTCTGGAATCCTGTTACTGTTATATATCATGCCTTCCCATTTCCAAGACCATGCGTACACAGACACAGTCTTCGCCCATTGTGGGGAGAATAGGTAGTCAGCAGGCCACCTCTGCTCGCTTTCTCCTCTGTGCCCTCTCATCCTCCCCCCTTCAGCATTTACCTCAGGCTTCTCAAACTGAGGCGCTTAATGCTATCATTTCTCCTACAGAGAATCTGGGAGGCACAAGTCTGTGGAGGTTGAATGATATGCTTCTAACTAACCAAGGGGTCAAAGAAATCAGAAAGTGCTTTGAAATTAGTGAGAACAACACAGGCATGACGTTCCAGAACTCACAGAATATAGTTAAAGCCTCCAGTGCACAGAACATGTATATATAACATATTTCTATTCTCGCCTTCACTCAACTGACTTGTTAAAAAAAAAATCTTTTCAAGGGCTGACAAGACAGCTCAGTGGAATAAGCACCTGCTTAGGCAAGCACAGGGACTGGGATTCAATCCCTGGTACTACAGGCTGTGCGAGCCCCTCCTCCGAGGTGCACTGAGCCCACGACAGAGTCTGGATGTGGTGGTGCACACCTGTAATCCCAGCGCTGGGAAGGCTGAAAACATGAGGATCACTGTAAGTCCAAGCTGTGTAATGAGACCCTGTACAAAATATATAAACTTAAAAAAAAAAAATCTATTCAAGTAACACTTAGTGAAGGCCAACTCTGGGCCATGCAGCATTTTGAGGTTTAGAGACAACATCGAGGCGGATGGAGCACGCAGAGCCGTGACTACACCCATTGGCCAAGGACTTGGTGAGGATTCTAGTTTGCAAGACAGGAAGGATGTGACCCTTCTGCCTGTTGTTACCTCATTGTGTCTGTACCTTGCTCTCCTCCAGCTTTCCTTTTCCCTGGAAAATTCACTCTTCTAGTTACCTTGCATCCCTTTGCTTTTTTTTTTTTTTTTAGATATAATTTATACAGCCAATTCCAGATGATCTCTTTTGTGGATTTGGTACAATTAATGTCTGAACCCTGACTACTGGAATCTGGAATTAATTTTTCCCACCAGCTCCCTGCTTCTCAGATGTTGAACACAAGGAAAACAGGGGTTGGTTGTAACATTAGCCTGAGGAAAGCTAAAGCAGACGGTCATTAGTTCTTCACTGCTCTCTACTTTCCGGCTTGCCACAGAATTTAAATTTCTTCCCAAGCCACATAGAAATGGTTTTTCTTCCCCTCAAGTCTCTGCTTTGCCGACACTGACACAAATGCTACAAATGGATATCTTCTGATGTGTTTCCTGCTGTGTCTAGGATTATGGAATGTTATTTTAAAGTTCTTCCAGTATTTTAATTCAAATTTATATCCCCAATTCTTAGTATAAGGCCTGGCATGTAATAGCTATACAAAACCACACATGAAAATAAATTGAAAATGAAAAAAGATGGAGAAAAAAAAGGAATGCATCATTTTTTTAATTTTTTTTTTCTTTCTTGTTTCAGAACCTTTGTTTATTTATTCACTCATTTTTATAGCCAGCTCAGCCCACCCGGAGGACAGGGCTGGCACAGCATGTGGTGCCGGGGATCGAACCGCGGTCCCTGAAGCCGCCTAAGCTTTCCTAAGTAGGCGCTTTAGACCACTGAGCCATCCTGCCGGGCCCTGAATGCATCATTTAGCACAAACAATTTTGTTATATTTAAATTTAGAGGTGTATGTGTCAGTTTCGTTCCTGAATTGTATGGTCCTCAAAAATACGGGGAGTGGTCCTTGTTCTTCTTTGTATGTCTTTGCTCCTGACCCAAAATAATATATACTAAAGAGCAAAATCTCCACCTATATTTGTCAAATAATGAATGAATAAATACCAATTCTCAGTAAATCTGTGGAGGATGTGGAAAAGAATTTATACTAATAATGTTATCCTAAACAGATATAATGCTACCTTACACATTTTCTGGAACAAGATATAAATGATTTAAGTAAATAAACTATAAATATTAGAAGGACATCATGGAGAAAAAACAAACAACAGTTGCATACCTTAGGCCCAGGGAACCCATCTCTTAGAATCGGTGTCTCTGTTGTTTTATTTCTATGGAGAGAACGTAGAGCTGAGCTTGGGAGGTGACTTTGTACGTGGAATGGGAGTGTGGTGCCGGGAACATGTGGTTGTGGGATTTTTGTTAATGTCACCATTGACTTCCAAACACTTGAAAAATGCTTTTATAATTCCATTGTCCTGCCATTGCTACTGAGCTTTCTGGTCATTGCACATTTAAATTCTATAAACTGTCCAGAGAATGTGGCTGTGCATAGTAAACGAACCCAGATCTGGTACTAAATGGAAGCCAAAGCCGGTGTTCATACACTAGGAAAGCGTAATTATCCCAAGAGCAGAGTTTTGTTTTCTGGGAGGCTTTTATCAGTATCTGTGGAGCCCCAGATGTACATTTCAACATTAGACAAGGAAAAAGATTTATGAGACACATTTCTTCTCTTTTCTGGGGGAAAAAAAAATCTTGTCTTTTGAAAAAAGACTTAGTGTGTGAGTACAACCCAACCCTTCAGGGAAAGGAAGAAAATTGTATCAAAAATCTATGCATGTGAAAATAATATTCGCTCAAAATGGGAAATGATTGATTCTTTCCATATGTTCTTATCCTATTTCAATTTAAATTAATTTTGCAGGAGTCATTAACCATCTCTGCAAATTTTGCTGGATTTCCTCCTAATGCTGACTCTGGCACACCTGCAGCCAGTACATGTCTACGGTAATCTGTAGGAACCAAAATTAATTTCAGTGAGAATGCAAAATGGTTCTCAAGAGCCCTTCTTCATATGGCTGGTTAGCATTCACCAGGGGCAGTAAACACAGCCTGACAAGGGTGACAGAAATGTTTCATGGGATCTCTTCCAAGTTTTCTCACTATCTTTTTTTTTTTTAATTTGCAGGTGCAAAAATTCCATTTGTAATTCTTTAATTCCAAGGGCAATGGGTGCCTTGGGGTCTCAGAATTCAGGACAAGTGGCCAGCTGGGACATAATATTCTGCTTGCAAGTTATGGCAGGTGCAGAAGGAGGGCAAGCGGTGACAAGTTTGGCCTGCTCTCTTTTTCTTTCTTTTTGTGCTTCCTTTTCCTCTAGTCGAGGAGCATACAATTACATGAGCTGAATCAGTTATCTCCCAAAGCTGTGCTGTTGTACATCCAGGAAAAGGACTTGATTGCTCAACCCATGTTTCCAGGAGCCTTATTTGGGCTCCTTTGTGCGGCAGAGGAAAAAGTGCTGAGTATAGCCTCCGTTTGTTTTGTGCTTTGCCTGCCGGGCACATTACTTGCTATCACTCTGCTTTCAATAGATGGTCTCGCCACCGAGGTTGGAGAATGTCTATATTTAGAAAACAATCCAGGATGTATTCTTTTCACTTTTCTTACAGTAATCCAGGATGTATAAGATGGAAAAATTAGGGGAAAGCAGAAGTGCACCAGGGAGGAGAGAGAAGGGCAAGAAGCAATCGTGGAGATCCTTTTTAATGACAGGAGCTGCGCCTGGTATCCAAGCTTGTTTTCTTTTTGGCTTCACTAAGCATTCCACTGTGCAATGCAGAATTATTAAGTGAGGGGATGAAGAGAGGGACGACAGCCAAGGTAAACAGCTCCAGTGCGTGGTGGTGATGTCCAGAGTGATTTTTTCCTTGCGCACATCCCCTAGGCTAAGAATCCGGGGAAGCATGGACAGCGGTGTCAGCTGAGAAGGGCTTGTCCATATGGCTGGGATGGCCACTCTTAGTCTCCTTTGGTGTGACTTGGTCAGCCAGAGGGCTGCAGATGAGGTCTGTGACTTCTGTCCAGGTCAGGAGTGGTTTGCTAGCTTTTCTGCACACTATGGCCAGGAACTTAGGAGTAGGAAGCCCAAGGTAGGTATGACTAGAATCAGCTCTGCTTCATCTTCATTCAGGTCTTCTTTTTTTTTAAATAATGTAAGTGGGGGGCTGGCAGGATGGCTCAGTGGTCTAAAGCGCCTGCTTAGGAAAGCTTAGGTGGCTGCAGGGATTGCGGTTCAATCCCTGGCACCACATGCTGCACCAGCCCTGCCCTCAGGGCAGGCTGAGCCAACCATAAAAATAAATAAATAAACAAACAAAAGTTCTGAAACAAGAAAAAATAAATAAATAAATAAATAAATAAATAAATAAATAAATAATGTAAGGGGCTCAGGAGATGGCTCTATGGCACCAGTGCCTGCCTGGCAAGTACAAAGTCATGAGTTCAAACCCTGATCCACAAAAAAATAAATAAAAATAAAAATAAAAATTTTAAAAGATAATAATATGGATATTTATTTATTTATTTATTTATTTTGTGGTACTGGGGATTGAATTCGGGACTTTGTGCTTGCCAGGCAAGTGCTTATTCTACTGAGCTACCTCCCCAGCCCTTCACTCAGATCGTGATGCCTTAGAAAGATTAATAGACAAAATACTCAGATATAATAAAAGAAAAAAGGGTGGGGTGACCTGAGTCTAGTAGCACAGGCTTATAATGTGGGCCTCTGATGAGGCAGGAACATCTCAAATTTAAGCCCACCCTGGGCACCTTAGTGGCTTAGCAAAACCCTGTCTCAAAATTTAAAAATAGAATAGATGTGTAACTCAGTGTAAACACCCTGTGTTCAATTCTCAGTACCTAAAAAAGAATAGGAGAAGAAAAAGGAAGTATACAGAGCTCAAAAGCAATGAAAGCATGATATTTGGGATGGTCTAGAACCTTGGCCTGCGTAGCTACAGTGATTTCATTGTGCATTACTCCAGACAGTAAAACTGTTTTTGGGCTTGGGATAGGTCTGGTCATTTCTGTCTGGTCTCTCTAATGTTCTCTGGTACTCTCTGGAATACTGTAAACTTCTATGCATTCATATATATTAGATATATATTTACTTATTTTATATTATAGCTAGCCTACTCACATACCCAGTTTGATAATAGGCACCTGAGTTATCATATCTGCTTAGAGTAATGATAGTTATTCTTTCTGATATTAATAATAAAACTAAAAAGGGAAGGAGAACATCTATTTGGAAAAAAAAAAATTGTAAGGTACTAGGTAGCCCTAGGACATTTAGCAGAATGCACATTTCTTTCTTACATAGCTCAAGGGCAGGCTAGATATGGTATGTACATCTGTTTTCCCACCTCACAAAAGGCCAAGACAGGAGAACAATGACTTCCACCCAGGCTTGGGCAATAAGAAGACCCCTCCTCAAGAGAAGAAAAAAAAGTTCAACACTAGTGTGTTTTAGTTACTTTTCTCTTTGCTGAGACAAAATACCTGACTCCCAAAGTTAGAGGAGGCAAAACTTATTTTGGCTCACAGATTGTAGGTTTCAGTGGTGCTTGGCTGGCTCTAAGACAGCATAGGATGGTAGCGGGGCAGCACAGAAGAAAAACAGTTCATGGCAGGCGGCAGGCAAAAGGCAGCCAAGTGGCAAGCAGCAGAGTAACGAAGTAGCAAGTGAGACCTTATGTTCACCCCAGGCTGCCTGCCCGTCACACCAGCAGCCCTCGCATCCAGCTGGGCCTTCCCATTATCCATATGCACAGCTCTATACCAAACCAGGTCATTAACCACGCTCCCTGATGCAGCATCACAGAGCCTAGGCACAGCCACCTCTGAAAAGTCCCACCATGACCACATGAGGTTTTGTGAGGGCATCAGACACACGCCATAACAATGGGTGCCCATTTCAACCATAGTATTACTAGAAGGAATGCTGTTGTGTTGTAACTAGTTCTTGTCACATTACAGCTGCTCATCTTAGCAGTAGCCCAATCGCAACAGCACAATCCTGTGTTGTAAATAAGAAAGTAACCTCAGACTGGGTGTGGTGGCTCCCAGTAACCCTGAATTGTCCACCCCTGGGCTGGGGGGCATGTCTTCCCCCAGTGTCAAGCTGGCTGCCGTTAAGTTCTAGATGGGACATCTCAAACACAATTCTTTCTTTTTTTATTCTTTCTTTTTGTGGGGCCAGGGATTAAACTCAGGCCCTTATGCTTGCCAGGCAAGTGCTTGTTCTATTGAGCTACTTCCCCAGCCCCTTCTTTTCTTTTTTTTAAAAATGTATTTAGTACAGGGCATACAGGGCCTTACTACACAGATCATACATGTAGTGATCCTCCTGTCTTTAGCCTCCCAGGTGGAATATGATTCTTCTTAACTGTTTATTTCTAGTTTCCCAGTTTTCTTGGGGGAAAGGAGATAGGCCACAGCGTTTCTCTGCTTCATGGTTAAAAGACAATACTGTCAATTCTCTAGAATCTTGAGTTCTAGTCTTGGCCCAGCCACTCTTACTAGTTACGGACAAATTAACCATGTCTCACTGGACCACAGCTCATAAGGCAGAAAGGCTTTGGAATCAGGCACTTCTGGTTCAGTTTGTTTGTTGGTTGGTTGGTACTAGGGATTGAACTCAGGGCCTTGTGTGTGCCAGGCAAACACTCTGCCACTGAGCTACATCCCCAGCCCTCCTGCTCTGTTTGTAATATTTATTTAGCATCTGCTAACTGCAGGGCATTGCTGTTGTTGCCAGAGATACCCTCCTTGTGCTGCTCACGTTTTAATGGGGTCCAGTACCAGTTAGTCTATGGACTGAGCCAAACCACTGAGCCCCTCTAAGTTTATTTTTTCTACTTGAAATGTGGTCATTATAATAGAGTTTCAAGATTTACTATCAGGGGGCCTGGCGGGATGGCTCAGTGGTCTAAAGCGCCTGCTTGGGAAAGCTTGGGCGGCTTCAGGGACCGTGGTTCGATCCCCGGCACCACATGCTGCGCCAGCCCTGCCCTCGGGGTGGGCTGAGCCGGCCATGAAAATGAGTGAATAAACAAACAAAGGTTCTGAAACAAGAAAAAAATAATAATAATAAAAAAATAAAAAATTAAAAAAATTAAAAAAAAATAAATAAAAAAAGATTTACTATCAAAATTAGGCAAAATGGCATTTATATCATCTATTATGTGCTGGGCACTCAATTAATGGTGTGAAACCTGTAGCAAAGCACTTCTCTAATTGTCTGACTCTAAACCAGTGAATTATTTTTCATCCCTCCTCTGTACTGTGTGCATTAATGCCTCAGCTGTCACAAAATTATACTACCAATTTCACAGATTTCTTTTTTTCTATTGAAACATGGTCTCACTAAGTAGTTCAGGCTAGCCTTGAACTCAGTTTGTAGCCCATGCTCGTCTCAAACTCTGCTCTTCCTGCCTCAGCCTCCTGAGTACTGGTCTCAAACTCAGTGATCTTCTTGCCTCAGCTTCCTGAGTGCTGGAATTACAGGTGTGTGCCACCATACCTGGCTACATTTCTTTTTCTGTATCTTCTTAAAAGCAACTTCATTTATAAAAGAAACATAATTTGAATATCAGTTATGTGTATATGGACTATAAGGCTAACTCTGGGAATATGGAAATAAATGAGACTTTCCAGGTCTTACTTAGGACTGATCATAGAATAAAAGCTTAGATTTCATGTGTTCTCCCTTCTGCAGGGCTTGAATAGAGCTGAATATTGGATGGGAGGATATAGAGATAGACAGACAGAGACATCAGAGACAGAGAGAGAGACATAGAGACACAGAGGAGACAGAGACACAGAGACATGAGAAGGAAAATAAAAGAAACAGACAGAGAGAAAAAGAAGGAAAAGAAGAAAGAAAGAGGGAGGGAGAGAGAGAGAAAGGGAAAATAAGCAGGCAGCCAGCAAACAAGCAGCCCTCTTCTGGGTAAGTGGGCCAAGCTAAAGCTTTAACCAGAGACCTACAGCTCTGTCCCCAAGACCCTTGGCAATCTTACTCTCCTCAAGACAAAACAGATGGTGCAACACATGTTTCCTGTGGCTGCCCCAGAGGTAAAATTTTAACCTATCAGTCTCATTTCCAGCTAGAGAAAATCAATCCAGTTCTTTACTGTACCCAGCCACATGACTGAAGTGTTACAGCTATTCGAGAGGATATAAATAAGAAGGTACTCTAGGAGACAGGAGCCAGTAGGAGACATGACTCTCACCTTCAGAGCAGCATGTGGAATCTGTTAATTTATTTATTCAAGGGAAATCTGTGTAATAACCATGGACTTTGAGGAATGGCACTAAGTTCTGGGTCTACTAAATGAGCAAACCAAAAGAGAAGAAGATATTTATTAGCACCGATTATGTACCAAGCACTATTTACCACTTTATTTATCTCACACTTATTTTTCCATTAGCTTATAAAAATGTAGCCAGGCATAGTGTCACACTTTTGTAATCCCAGCACCCTGCCAGGAAGATCAGAAGTTCAGGCCTGCTCTGGATGATTTAGTGACTTAGCAAGACCCTGACTCAAAATTAAAGCATTTTTTAAGGGTGGGAGCTTGGGGTATAGCTCAAGAAGACCCTCACTTCAATCCTCAGTAAAATAAATTTAAAAAGAAAAGCTGTGATCTTTGACCTCAAGAGACTTGGAGTGCGGCAGGATGGGGAACAGCAACACATGTTGTTGGAGGCCATGTCGTAGAGGAAGAGGCCCCCAGCTGATGCACCCAGTAGAGGAGGGGATGGCTAATTGTCCCCGAAGAGCAGGGGCAGGCAGCACAGATGGATGGTGTTCTAGTCATTAAGCAGGAGGAACACACGTGAAAGAGATCCGTGCCAGACAAGGATGGAGGTGACAGGCAGACAGGGCAGGACCAAAGGCACAGACCCGCCAGTTGCTACACAAGGCAGCAAAACCCCAGGCTCTCAGAGGCTGCATCCCGCCCCTTCCACGTATTCGCCCAGTGCAGCTGCCTCAACTGAGAAGCTTTATTCCCCTAAAAGAAGGACACCAGTATTCAGATTTCCAGCCCAGTTTATGGTGCACTTGGAGTCTTATTTATAACTCACTCTTTATTTATGAGAGAAAAAAAGTATTTCCTTTTTGTTCTATGGCCTATCTGGGGCAGCAGCTGGTCTTTGCCCTGAAGCCACACCGGATCTTGTCTTATTTTACACTGATGAGATTTAGGAGTAACTGGGAAACAAACAGATCCTCTCTGTGTCCTACTGCTGGGTTCTGAGGGACAGGGTGGCTTTCTCAAATCTATCTTCTTTCACTTGGAAGGAGTTATAAGATGTAGGTTGAGTACAAAGGTACAGTGCCAGATAGACATATGTTTAAATTCTACACCTGCCCGCTTCCCTAGCAAGGGGAGCTTTTCTGCTGAACGTCTCCTCGCAAATTTGAATCGGGATAGGACACGGCCCTGAGAAATGAGATACAACTTTCAGTTGGGAGTCCACAAAGGAAAAATTCAGGGGACCTTCACTCCTTTGTTACTCGGATAAACAGGGATAGCCCAGCAACCATACCTGCAATGTGAGGACCGTAGAGAAAGAGCACAGCCACCCAGGCCAGCTTTATCGAGTGTTCTCCACTGCCTAATTCAGCAAACAGAACGTCGGATCCCTAGGAAATTACTGGGGGTTTGCACTAAATACTTCACCCTGCTTCTCTGCATTTGAAGGGCTTTAAGCATATTTAGAGATAGCTCAACTTACAAATAGGCGAAAGCTCTCAGCCCACAATAATAACAGTCATTGTTATTGGGGAGTGTTTACTTTACATGAGGTTAGGAAATGACTCATTTGATCTTATAGCCACCCTGTGAGGGAGGAACTACATCATCTCAGATTTAACATAGGGAAGCTAAGGCACAGAGCAGGACAGTGACTTACCGACCAATTTGCCAGAGTATGGTGCAAGTCTTAGAGCCTGTGCCGTGAGCCAGTCCCTAGCTCCATCCAAGTTCCTCCAGAAAAATTATAATAATAACATTTTGTGGTCTAATTATGAAACTAAGTTATATGGGGTTTTTTTGAATAGAAAAAGTAGTAAAGAAGTCAAAATTATTTGTTTTTTTTTATCACCCAGTGATAATGTTTATTAATATTAGGTCTATTTCATTTTGGAAATTAAATTGTACATATAACTCTTTTTTTAAACAGTGTAACACTGTATATGACTTTTAAAATTTAATGTTATAATTTGAGCATTTCCCATGTTATTAAACAGTCTTATAAGCCATATATTTTAATGGGTACAAATATTCCAGTTATCCGGAGATACAATAACTTACTTTAAAAACCCATAAAGTTGAATATTAGGTTGTTCCTGGTGTTCCTGAGACTGTGTTGGTTTATTGAGGATTTTTTTTTAGCCTGGCACTTTGGGAACTGCCTGGGCTGTACTGAAGGGACCATCCACATTCCCCAGGGACACTCCAGAGTCACTCAAGACGGGTGACAATTGTTTCTAGAATGTCTGCTTCCTAAGGAGTCCAGAATCTCATTCAATTAAGCTATATGAATAAGATGTGGTTCTTATAAGGAAAATACAACATAAAAATGAAACCAAGAGGGGAGCTGGGGAGATGGCTCCGAGGCACAAGTGCCTGCTGGGCAAGTGCAAGATCGTGAGTTTGAACCCCAGTCCCACAAAAAAAAAAAAAAAAAAAAAAAAAAAAAAAAAAAAAAAAAAAGAAACCAAGAGAAAATAAGTAAATTAACCCCAAATCACACCACTCCACTTGGTATTTCAGCGTTTTGCATTCTATACCCTCTTGCTACTTGTTATTCTATAATGCAAAATATCATGCACATCTTCCTGTTACTTTCCAAACAGTAACTGCTTTCTGCCTGGCCCCTCCTCCCCTACCCTGAGGCCTAACTCCGACTGTCACTTTGAACTCAATTTCTGTTTGCATGATTAAAACGCCTTTTTTTTTCTCCTTTTTCATCTTGCCATACTGTGCTACCACACCCCAGTTGCTGTAGTTGCAGACAGGTGTGAGTGGGCTTCCTGGCACCAAGGAGTCTGCCTTCTACTCGGGAAACAAGGCCCATGGCATTGTAAAAAACCACAAAAAAGTCAATGAAAAAGTGGCCCCATGTGATGTGATAAGGGGTGATTTCATATTTGTCTTCCTTTTAGCATGGCCGGGTGATCCACTGTCTCCTGGTGTCTTTCTACCATGAGCCAGTAAAGAAAGCACCAACTGAGACTCCTCTGCCCCTATTTGACGCCTGCCATTAAAGGTCTGCCTTTCAAGGAGAGTTGTCTACCTCACACTGCTCCTAAGCTTCCAAGAAAGGAGACTCAGAAGCTGAGATGGAGTTCATTTCAAATACATATGTCTCAAGTCAGGAAACTCAGGATTCTGAGCCTCCCCTTGTCCAAGACAATAAAGAGAAGAATTTTATAACCAAAGAAATGTAAACCCATGCTAAGATCACAAACAGTGAGAAGATAAGATGAAGCCAGATGCAGCGGCACCCGCCTGTGGTCCCAGCTCTCGAGAGGCTGAGGCAGGAGTCTCTTGCCAGTTTGAGGCCAGCACAGACAGGCTACACAGTGATTTGAAGCAGCCTGAAATACATATCAAGAGCTACTTTCTTTTCTTTCTTTCTTTCTTTCTTTCTTTCTTTCTTTCTTTCTTTCTTTCTTTCTTTCTTTCTTTCTTTTTCTTTCTTTCTTTCTTTCTTTCTCTCTCTCTCTCTCTCTTTCTTCTTTCTTTCTTTCTTTTTTTTTTTTTTTAGTTGGGGGCTGTACTGGGAATCAAACTCGGGACCTTTCTCTTGCCAGACAGGCACTTATGATGCTGTACTATCTCCCCAGCCTGAAATACACATTAAGACCCTGTGTCAAAATAAATAAATAAATAAATAAATAAGATGAAGCAATGATCAAACTATTTCTCTTTTTTGCTTTTTAGTTCTTTTGTTTTGTTTTTGTTTTTGAGACAAAGTTTTGCTACATGGTTCAGGCTAGCCTTCCACTCACTGTGTGTCCATCCTGGCCTCAAATTTGCTATGACCCTGTTAACTTAGACTCTCAAAGGCAGGGCTTACAGTCATTTTCTACTATATCCTGCAAGGATTTTTAAAATAACTTTTTTTTAAGAGAACACAAAATAGGGCTAGCCAGATAGCTCAGCAGATTAAAGTGCCATTTAGGCAGATGCAGGGACCTGGGTTTGATGCCTGGCATGCTGTACCAGCCCCGCCCCCAGGGCACACTGAGAGGAAGATTGAGACTGGGCATGGTGGTGCACACCTGTAATCCAAGCGCTTGGGAGGCTGAAAACGGGAGGATCACTACTGAGTCTGATCTGTATAGTGAGACACTGTAGACCTTGCACTAAATACATTAAAAAAAGAGATAGAATACAAAATGATAAAAAAAACAAAACAAACTAATAAAAAAACATCAGAAACAATGCAGAATTTGACTAAACAAAATAATAGGAATTTGACAGTGGTTATATTGCATAATGTTATCTTCAAAGTAATTGTTTAGATTACCAGATATAAACATACAGAATTGGGAAAAAAATATAAGAAATTAAAAAGAAGAAAAAAAGAAACAAAATTAACTATTAATTGCTCCTCTCAATAGACTAGCAGAAATCAGCAGTACAATTATCCAAGCTATCCTACACATATACATAAATATGTCTTCTTCCCTTCTTTCTTTTATACTACTCATCTCAGTTTTTCCTTCCCATTGAACAGATTCTTTCCCTTTCACAGTATTTATTGTATCTTTCAGGTTTTATTTATTCTTTCAGATTCTTTTGCTAGTGAGACAATACAATATTTGTATATATAGGTCTGATTTATTTCATTTACCAGTATGGTCTCTAGTTGAATCCATTTACCTGTAATAGCCTCGAGTTTATCTTTTTTATAGCTGTGCAATACTCCATTGTACAAAAATACTTCATCTTCTTTATCTGTTCCTCAGTTGATGGGCATTTGGATTGTTTCTAAGATTTGGCTATGACAAATTGTGCTGCTGTAAATGTGGATGCACATAAGTCACTGTGGTATGATGTTTTAAGTTCATTTGGAAAAATGACTAGGAAGGGAATAGCTGAGTTGAATGGACCTCCCATCCTAGCTTTCTGACACACCTCTGTACTGATTGCCATAGTTGTTGTACCAGTCCTCACTCCCACCAACAGTGGAGCGGGGTTCCTTTCTCCCCACAGCCCCTACAGCATTTGCTATTGGTTGACTTCTTCATGATAGCCATTCTTTCTGGGGTGAAATGGAATCTCAGCTTTGTCTTAATTTGCATCCCTTGAATGACTAATGATGTTGAGCCGCTTTTTTGTATATTCATTTGCCACTTGTATTTCTTCATTTGTGAAGCATATATTCATCTCAGAGGCCATTTTTGGTTACGATCTTTGAATTTGGGTTTTAAAAATTATTATGTGTTCTAGATAGAAAGCTTTTGTCTGAGGGACACTTGGCTATATATTTTTTTTCCTCTAAGTTTTGATTTTCTTTTTACTCTACTGGTGATCTCTTTTGATGTGCAGAAATTTTTCAAAAAGATGAGAACACAGTTGCTGATTCCTCAAACTACTTCCTGCAGAGCTTGGTTTCTGCTCATGAACTCTGCCCCTGTGAATTTAAGGTGTGTCTACTTTTTCCTCCAGAAGACTCAGGGTTTCATTTCTAATATTTAAATCTTTGATCCATTTTGACTGTAGTTTTGTGCATGGTTATAGCCATGGGTCTATTTTAAACCTTCGGCATATGGACAAGCAGTTTTCTCAGCAGCATTTATTAAAAAGGCTTTCTTCCAATAAACATGTTTGGTTCCTTTATCCAAGATGAGGTGACTGTGTGTGTTTGTAGTTGTGTCTGCATTTTCTAATCTAGTCCATTGATCCTGAGGTCTGTTTTGGTTTTGGTTTGTTTTTTTGCCAGTACCATGCTGATTTTATCACAGTAGCTTTGTTGTATAACTTCAAGTCAGGGATTGTGATGCCCCTTGCATTTCCTTTGTTGCCCAGGATTGCTTTTGCTATTCTAGGTCTATTCTGTTTGCAGATGAATTTTAGGAATGCTTTCTCTAGACCTTTGAGGTATACTAATGGTATTTTAATCACAATTATATTGTATCTGTATAAAACTTTGGGAGTACGGCTATCTTCAAGAATATTGGTTCTTCCCATCCAGGAACAAGGACTATCATTCATTTTTTGTTGTTGTTGTTGTTTTTGTCTTTTTGAGATAGGGTGTCACTGTGCAGTTCAGGCTGGCCTTGAGCTCACTTTTGTGGCCCAGGCTGGTCTCAAACCTGCACTGATCCTCCTGCCTCAGCCTCCCAAGTGCTGGGATTACAGGCATGTGCCACCACACCTGGCTCTATCGTTTAGTTTTATGAAATTCTCTTCGATCTCTTTTTTCAGAGTACTATAATTTTCACTGTATAAACTTTTACTTCCCTTGTGAAATTGATTCCTAAGATTTTCATTATTTTGGATGTTATTGTAAAAGGTGTGGTTTCTATAATTTCTCTCTTGGTGCATTCATTGTGTACAGAAATGCTATTGATTTTGAGTAAATAACAATATTTTTTGTGTGTGTCCATTTTCGTCTTTTTTTTTTTAAGAGTCTCACTGCTGAGTCATAGTGATCCTCCTGTTTGTACCTCCCAAGAGCTGGGATTACAGACGCGCGCCACCATGCCCAGTCTCGCAGGCTCAGCACGCTCTAGAGCGGGGCTGGCACAGCACAAGGGGCCAGGAACCGAACCCTGGCCCCTGCGCTTCCTCTAAGCAAGCACTAAATCCCCTGAGCTATACCGCCAGCCCTAATAACAATATTTTTTAAAATTATTATTACGACTCACATATCTACCACTTCTGCTGCCCTTTTCTCTTTTGTTTAACTCTAGCTTTTGATGAAATATGAGTTATCTTTTGCTCAAGAGCTTCCTCAATCATATCACATCTGCTGGTGAATATATTATAGTGTAGTGTATTGTAAAAGTCTTTGACCATTTTGAAGATAATTTCACTGAGTATAAAATTCTAGGTTGCGGATTTTTTTTTTCCTGTCAGTATTTTTAAAATTTTGTTGTAAGGGCCAGAATGTAGCTCAGTGGCACAAGCACTTGTGTGGCAAGTGCAAGGTCCCGAGTTCAATTTCAGGGGCAAAAAAACAATGTTGCATTGCAGATTCTGGCCAACATTGTTTCTGACAAAAAAGTCTACTGATCCATAGCATTCTCAGCTTTTTTTTTATTCTGTACATAATGTATTTTTTCCACCAGCTGCTTTTGAGATTTTTCTCTTTATCCTTGGTGTTGAGCTATTTGTGATGTGACACAATATAGCTTTCTTATTTCTTATGTTTGAGTTTATGAGTTTTCTCAGATCTGTGGTTTAGAATATTCATCATATTCGAATACTTTTCAACTATTATTTCTTCAAAACTAACTTCTTTTGTTTTCTCTCTTCCTATTTGGACTGAGTTATGTCTCCCAAAAATATATATGTTGCAGCAAACCACCCAGAATGATTAAAGATAGGGTTTTTAGGACTGGCCAAATCGCTCTGCAGATTAAAGCGGCTGAAAGCAGGGGCAGAGGCCAAGTGTTTGATCCCCAGGTCTTCCCTGCCAGCCCCACTCCCCAGGGCATGCTAAGATGGCAATTGGGACTGGACATGGTGACTCATGCTCTTACAGCTCTTGGAAGGCTCTAAACAGGTGGATCACTATAAGTCTGATCTAGTAGTGAGACCCTGAACACTCTGTAGACCCTTCCCTAACATATAAAAAAAAATTAATAAAGATAGGGCTTTTAAAGAAGCAATGGGGTAACCCTCTGAACCTGCTGATACATGCCTATAATACCAGCATTCAGAAGGCTAAGGCAAGAGGGTGACTGCAAGTTCAAGGCTAGCCTAGACAAAATAGTGAGTTCAAGGGCAACATGAACTAATATGACAAGGGCAACATGACAGCACTACCCTGTCTCAACAGCCCCCTCTCAAGTTAAAGTTATAAATGTGGGCCCTAATCCAGTAGACCTTAGAGTCCATAGGAGAAGTGTCAGAATGCACACAGAAAATGGACCTGAACACACAGTGGGAAGGTGGATATCTGTAGGCCAATGAGAGAAACCTCAAGAAAACAAACCTGCCAGCACCTTCACCTTGAACTTCCAGCCTCCAGGACTGGGAGAAAACACATTTCTGTTTTTGCTGCTGAGCCCATGGTATTTTTTTTTTTTTTTATGGTGGTTCTAGCAAATTATGCTTGGACATTTAGGGGCCTTCAGTTATTCCAGTGCTTACTAAAGCTTTGTTCTTTTTTCCATTCTGTTTGGATACTTTCTATGGTTGGGTCTATTCAAAACCACTAATCTTTTCTGCCTTATTTAATTTGTCACTGTTTCTACCTGGACTATTTTCATCTCAAACACTGAGTTTTCATTTCTGAAAGTTTGGTTTTGGCATTTATTTATTTATTTATTTATTTTTGTCTTTTTGAGACAGG
Source organism: Myocastor coypus (assembly GCA_004027025.1). Classification (NCBI taxonomy): domain Eukaryota; kingdom Metazoa; phylum Chordata; class Mammalia; order Rodentia; family Myocastoridae; genus Myocastor; species Myocastor coypus. The sequence goes on from PVJA010000443.1 coordinate 37,862, forward strand.
GTCTCATTATGCAGTTCAGGCTGGCCTTGACCTCACTTTTGTAGCCCAGGTTGGTCTCGAACTTGCACTGATCCTCCTGCCTCAGCCTCCCAAGTGCGCCACCACGCCTGGTTTAGTTTTGGCATTTAAAAGTTTTTATTAGTATTTGTTGTATTGTTATGTGTTGGTGCTGAAAGAAACAATGAGAAGACCTGATGAAGGTAGCTCAGAGGACTCACTGAGATCTGTCTCTCAAAGTGAGCCATAATCCACAGAAGAATATTATTTTTATTGAGTACTGAAAGACAGGCTAAGCAATGTGCATAACTACTTTGGTGAATACAGACTATAGATCACTATCTCTTTTACTATTTACCTAACATTAGGTTAACACAAATGCTAATTGAAAAGATCTTGAACAAAAGGCAACAATTAACATTTCAAGCAAGGGAGGAGACAACTATCAAGGAGCCATTAGGATAAACTGTTATCTGCCTCCTTGAATCCCAGCTTTCAGGAATCCCCAAGTAACCTGTCCCTGGGCTTTATTATTCTCTGCTTCTTAAGATGCTAGTTTCTTATCTCTACAAATATTTTATTCTTTTTTAGGATAGTTTTAAATTTATAGAAAAATTCACAAAATGGGTTTTATGAGTGGGTTTGTGTCTCCCCAAAACTCATAAAGGAAGCCCAAGCACCCAGAGTGACTGTATTTGAAGATAAAGACTCCAGGAAGGGTACCAAGCTCATATGAGGTTGCAAGGGTGGGGTGTTCATGTGACAACATGAGCACTGGTTCCACCGGTGAGGATGGCATGAAGGCAGTCTTCAGAAGAAACCAATGCTAACCTCACTTGACCTTGAACTTCTAGCCTCCAGAACTGTAAGCAGATAAATGGCTGATGCTTCAGTGACCCATAATGTAGGATTTTGTGACAGCAGCTGAACTAACTTCTATAGTATTTAAATATCCATTGAAAGCCGGGCGTGGTGGCTCACGCCTGTAATCCCAGCACTCGGGAGGCTGAGACAGGAGGATTGGTGCGAGTTCGAGACCAGCCTGGGCTACAAAAGTGAGCTCAAGGCCAGCCTCAACTGCATAGCGAGACCCTGTCTCAAAAAGACAAAAATAAATAAATAAATAAATAAATATCCATTGAAGCCTCTATTCCTAGATCTTGAGAATATTTATTAGCAGTACAGTTTCAGGCAGTCTTACATTTAACCAACATACTCTTTTCCAAAATACTTTCTAGTCACCTATTTCTCTGCTAAAATGTAAGCTCTGGGATTAAATATGTTTTATGTATCTAGCACATAGAACATAATATATGCTCAATAAATACATTAATTCTGAACTTACATTTGAGAAATAATTAGTAATGGTAATATACACTTGAGGTAGCATGATTTTTTTAAAAAAAATTATGACAGTAGTATTTTAGTCACACCTTTACTATAAACTAAATATTAAATTGACAAAATATGACAGAATATTAAATCTCAGGGCAGTTCCTTCATCTGAATGTTATCAGAGTTGTACTGAAGTATTTCATGGTTATTTCAGCACTAACATGTCTTAGTTCTATGATTCTAAGTGCTGGGTACCTGACTGCTTGTCACATTGTCTGCTATTAGGGCTGAAGTAAAACAGGTCCCTGGAGGGCTGAATGGGGTGTGGAAATGGCCAAAGACAGAAAGCACATTAGTTGTCAGGTCCATAAGAGTAAAATCAGTTGGGCAGGGGATGTAGCTCAGTGAAGAGCACCTATCTGCCTAACATGTGAGATCCTAGTAATCATAGAACTAAGACATGTTAGTGCTGAAATAACCATGAGATCCTAGTTCAGTCTCCAGTAAGGAAAAATAAAAATATTCAACATCAAAACTAAGAGCCAAGGACCAGGCATGGTGGTACGTATCTATAATAACAGCATTCAGGAGGCTGAGACAGGAAAACTGACTTAAGCTCAAGGTTAACCTCGGCTATATAGCAAGACCCTGTCTCCAAAAATAAAAACCAAAACCAAGCAAAATTAATAGCCAGGGGCTCAAGCTCTGGATAGTAGCCAAGGATCCTAGAAAAAGGTCAAGATTTGGGCTGTGTTACTGTTCATGTCTAGTGGTCCCCCAAAGCTCCATGTAGTCATGGGGCAGCTTCTAAAGAGTTTGTCCAACTAATCCTTAGTCCAACACAGGGATTATGGATGTGAATGCTACACCTGTCCGGGGGCAAGAGAGAAGAGCTGGAATGTCGCCTACAGGAGAAGTGCTGGGATGTCTTCAATTGTTCTGTATGGGAGATTTTGGTCAAAGCTCAGAAGCTCAGAAAACCAGAATGCTGATTGAAATTCTGCCTGAAAAGACCAGGCTGGAGAGGTTTCTTCTGGGAAGAAGGACTGCTTTGGTTGTTGGACTCGGATGATGTGTATTATAACTTGGTGGAAAGTTTGCTTGCATTTTGCTTGTGTCCAGAGACTTTGCCTGAGACTAAGATTAAGCACAATGGACTAGTTAATCTGACAAAAGAAATTTCAAGGTAGTCAAATATTGAGGCAGTGGCATGGCTATTGTTGGGAATATTTAGTCAGATTTATGTTAAGGATCAAGTACAAAGAGCCCAGCAGGATGATTTAAAATGTTGAGAGTTTGGCCAGAAAAGAAACTCTAATAAAGCTGTGGAATGCAAAGATAGACCTGAGAGGATCTCCATTGTCTCTGCTGTTAAGGAGCAGAAGAATAGAAAGGATGGCCTGAGGGCATCATTGGAGGTGGTGGATCTCCATGCTTTGCAATCTCAGAACTGCAAAAGTGAAAGCATTGGTTTTAGGAACTTGCAGAATGCAAGAGTTCTGAAGTTAAGAAGTCTTCTACATAGATTTCAGAAGGCCTGGGAGACCAGGCAGTGTCCCTGACAGGGTAGTATGTGAAGCAGAAAGTGATAAGCCTAACATTAGTGGAAACTCAAGGAGTTCGAAAAAGTCAGGAACATGGATCATCAAAGAAAAGCTGCAAGAAGGGAGCAAAGCAGGTCTATGAGAGAAGCCATGAGAGCTACAACCAGCAGAAGTGCCATAGAGGTGGAGTCACATGGAGCTCACAACTTGCCACAGATTGCTTTGGATGTTCCACATGGAACTACAGGACTTAATGTTTGCCCTTCTGGATTTTGGCTTGCTTTGGTCCCAATACTTTGTTATACTGCTGTTTATAACTTTTGGAATGGTAATGTTTTTCTTGTACCAATGGATGTTAAAAGTGTTTAACTTTTCATTTATACAGGGGCTCATAGCTAAGAGTTTGCTTTAGATCTTGAAGGAGACTTAGGGCTTGGACTTTTCACCAATGCAGTACTGAGCTTCAAACTTCCATTCCAGGTTTCTCTGTGTCTCACTCTTCCCAGCTATAATATGGTAGTGTTAACTGTTGCTTTCATCAGTCAGGCTAGAGATAAATGTAACCCCAGCACTTGGCAGGCTGAGGCAGACTGTGAGTTCAAGGCCAACCTGGACTACATAGTGAGCTTAAGGCCACTGTGAACTCCATAACAAAACCCTGTCTTGAAAAAAAAAAATTAATTTTACCTGAATGTGGTGACAAACTGCAGTAACCCCAGCACTCCAGCGGCTGAGATAGGATTATTGTCATGAATTTGAGGCAAGCCTGGGCTACATAGCGAGTTCAAGTCTAGTTTGAACTACATAGTGAGGCTTTATCCCAAAATAATAGTGATGATGGTGATGATAATGATAATGATAATAATAATAATAGTGTTAAATTTTTTTTTAAATTTTATTTTATTTTTCTTGTTTCACAACCTTTGTCTGTTTATTCACTCATTTTTATGGCCAGCTCAACCCACCCCGAGGGCAGGGCTGGCGCAGCATGTGGTGCCGGGGATCAAACCATGGTCCCTGAAGCCACCCAAGCTTTCCTAAGCAGGCGCTTTAGACCACTGAGCCATCCCGCTGGGCCCCAATAGTGTTAACTTTTAAAAGAAGATAATTCTATAAATAAGTGACTCTTTTTGACAGCATCAATATTTTTATCTGGCTTAGGATCACAGTAACTGTTATTTGTGATAAAAACAAGTAACATTGATTGATGAATGCTTAACACAGGACAGTTGGAATGACCTCAACTATCTGTCACCTTGTCTTTGTTAGGACAAATTAAAAATGAGAGAGAATGTGTGGTTAATATAATGGCATTACTCCACTAGGAAGTGATTATAGTGGAGTATTTGATCAGAAAGGTACAAGTATTAACTAAGGAGGTCATTTTAGTTCAGAAATATCAACTCTCCTTTTTTATTCTAGAGCAAATATTAGAGCATTGAATGAATCTCAAGCTGCAGATATTTCTCAGGTCTATTTTTAAACTGACACTGGCTTTTTCCCAGAAAGAAGCGAAACAAAAATCTACTGGCAGTGAAGCCTTTACCTTTTTCCATTGAATTTTCTGAGGAGATTTTTTTTAATCTTCTGAAAGCTCAGAACAGATGGAGCATTATGAAGAACATTGGAAAACAGAACACTTTTCAAAGTACTTAGGAGGAAATAAAGTGTTCAAAAAGACCTCGGTTTTTTTTTTTTTTTTTTAAAGACTTGGTTGACTACAAAGTATCAGATGTAGTAAATATTTACCTTTCTGTGAAGGAACTGAAAACAATAAATTGTTCTCAAGGTTTGTTTGTATAGTACAGCACCAGCCTAAAGGATTTTCAGTCTGGAAAGTTTATAGATCTCATCTGGGCAGTAAGATAATGGAGTGATTTGGGTTAGGGTCAAGAGAACTGATAAGAATATTGCTCATTCATATTCACTCTTTTTCTTTTCTTGTTTTTTTCTTTTTGTATTTTAGGAAAGGGTCTACAGGATGTTCAGGGTCTCACTACTAGATCAGACTCTCAGTGATCCACCTGTTTACAGCCTCCCAAAAGCTGGGATTGCCAGTGTGCCCCCACGCCCAGTCTCAATTGCCATCTCAGCTAGCACTGAGGGTGGGGCTTACTGGTACTTTAATCTGCTGAGCTATTTGGCTGGCACCACTCTCTTTCTCTTACCCATAAAACTGCTCTCTAGATATCAGAAAGGTAAAATTTAAAACAATATATACTCTCCAATTGCAGGCATGGTGAGGCATACCCATAATCCCAGTACTCCAGAGGCTGAGTCGGGAGGATAAATGTGAGTTTGAGACCAGCCTGTGCTGCATAGTGAATACAAGTCCAGCCTGAACTAGATAGTGAGACCCTGTCATTAGTACCCCTTCCCCCCAGAGTAAAGGAAAAATGAAGACAATCCTGGATACAGCAATCATATGTTATACTCACAAAGGTTTTGTAATCTTTGTTCATAGGTGGATGCAGGTACCTGCATCAGCTACCTGGACCTTTTTAAAAGGTGGGATGTGAATGGTCTGTGCAGGGCTGGAGGGCTGCAAGCGTTAGCTCTTTTCCTAGTCACCATGACTCATTCCTTGAAGACTTCCACCAAACCACTGGGAGTGAGCCCTCGGAAACGAATACATTACAGCAGCCAGTGAAATAGACCAAAAAACTGTCAGTCCCAGGAAAAGTACTGGAGAGGAGAATCACAAATGTGGCAGAGAATCTTTGCCAGACAGATACAGTTGGCTTTTTCTTTTTTTCTTGTAACATCACACTTGACAAATCCCTCCTGAGTTTCAAAAGACAGAGACATTTCCATTTTGTTATCAATCAAAGGAACATGTTGTAAAAGGATTAAAGACTTAAGGATAAAATATAGAAGAACATGGCAAGGTATCCTAAGGTAGGAAAACAAATGCAAAAAAGTCCATTAAAATAAATAAATAAAGCAACATCTTCCTTGAAGGGAGGTGGGGAGCCCATTTTCTTGGCTGTAGAGCTACTGTGAAAAACGGATGAAAATAACATCCTGATATGGCCAAACAGAATGGTAAACCAACCTTTGATACTAATGAAGCTGTCAAGAGACCTTGAGGTGGTCTTTTTCCACCTGAGATTGTTCACTAAACATAAAGAAATTGGCAAAAGTCCCCGAAATGCTTCCAAAATCACTTTATTATGGTTCTCTAGCGTTTTGGAAAAATCAGATAGATGCATGGGACTCTTAGATGAGGGGGTGCTTAAAAGCATAAATGCAGGGTTGCAAAGGATCCAAAGTTTTTGGAAACCATTGTATCTGTGACTTTGAATGTTTCATATTGCAGCATACTTGAGGGCTGATGATGAAAGGTGATAGTCAGGCTTGGTTGCACGTGACTGCTGGGAAGAAAATGAGGAACCTGGGAAGTGCAGCTTCAGAAAGCAGAAAGGTTTAATTATGTCATTGCCTCTAAGATAATGCAGGTGATTTACTGTTCTGATCATCTGGCAAGTGTTTCTCTTCTTCTCCTCCTCCTCCTCCTCCTCCTCCTCCTCCTCCTTCTCCTCCTGAGGCAAGGTGTGATTCAAGATGCCAGATCTATTCCAGGGCATAGATCAGATGTCCAGGATCTGAAAAGGGCTCTCATGACAGTGACCTCTTAAGGTTATGATTTTTAACTCTTAGTTAAAGAGATACTCAGAAAGTAACATCTTGTCTTTTACTGTTCCTGGGTGAATAGCATCATTCATCTCCCTATCTTTTATTATGTTCAGCAAATATTTTCTCAACACCCAGTGTGTGCCAGGTACTACAGTGGGCGTCAATGATAAAACTGGTTTTTTTTTTTGTTTTGTTTTTTTTTTTGGTTTGTCTTTTTGAGACAGGGTCTCGCTATGCAGTTGAGGCTGGTCCTGCACTCACTTTTGTAGCCCAGGCTGGTCTCAAACTCACACCAATCCTCCTGCCTCAGCCTCCCAAGTGCTGGGATTACAGGCGTGAGCCACCATGCCCGGCTAATGATAAAACTGTTAATGAGACTCTTTATCATGGAGTCTATACTCTAGTGAGAGTGTCCCAAATATTTCAGAACATAAAAGGAGCTCTGAAGAAAATAAACACAGTACTGAAAGAGTGAATAAGAAAGTGACTGAAGCAAGAGAAAGTCACCTCGGTTGGAGTAGGAACGTCACAGAGTCATTCTTGATGGATGACAAGAGCCAGGCACAGGAGAGATAAAGCAGCAACAGAGAAGAAAAGCACATTTCAGGTGGAGGGGAGAGAGCACAGAGTCCATGAGTTTCTGAGAAGGGGCACGTGCTCTGGGATTGTGATGGGAATGCAATGAGTCCAAGGAAGAGTGACACTCGATAAGTTCAGGGGACAGGACATTAGGCATTTGCTCTGAGTGCCATATGAAATTGCCTGTGGCTTTTAAGCAAGAGCATAAGTTTTGGCATATTTTAGGAAGTTCACTTTGACTGTTCTATGGAAAATGTACTAGAAGGGAACAAATTTACAGCAATGAAACCAGTTAGGTGATGGGGACTGGCACTTCATCCCAAATGAAACGTGGGGGGCCACACTTCCTTCCCTTGATCCTGGGCCTGCTTGTGGCTGCTTCCACCAGACAAGAAATGACCCTGAGATTTGCAAATATAGACCATCAAAGGCCACCCAGACCTCCGCTTTTCTTCTGCTAGAGCCACATGTAAGAAGTAAATCCACCTAACCAAGGCTGCACTGCTATGAAGGAGCCTAGGTCAAGGGCAGTGACCTTGCACAAATGCTCAAGTCAGCAGCCCAACTGAGGTCTCATTTGGCAGCCAGCATCAATCACCAGGTGTGTGAGTGAAGATGTCACCCGGCATCATTGCTCAGTCACCCCAGGCTCTGCATCTTCCTGTTTAAGTTCCAGATATGGAGCCACACCCAGCCATTCAGTTTTCTGACTCATTAAGATTTGGAGTAGCTTGTCAATAGCAATAGTAACTGGAATTGGGGAAAGGAACATTTTTGAGGGGAGAAATGAAGGCACCAGTGAAATCTGAGACACGCCAGTAGAAAAAAATATCAAGGAGTGACAGCAAGTAATTGCTCATTTGCATGTAAGCAGATATCTAGGCTGTCACATAGCATCAAGGGGGCAGGAGATGAATGGAGGGAGAACAGGGGCTGATTCAAGGCCTCCTTGAGGGAGCTCAGTGTTGGGGGAAAGGAAGAGAATGGAGAACCAGAGAAGGGCATGGAGACAGAACATCCAGCAAGGGAAGGAAAAGAAAAACCCCAAGATAATAATTTGTCACAAAAGTTGAGAGGAACATTATTCCAGAACAATGGAAATGGGCATCTTTGTGGAAAAGTATTGAGAGTCAAAAAAGATAAAAGTGGCCATTAGATTTGGCAGCCAAGAGATCACTCATGACCTTGGAAAGAGCAATTTCAGTGGGAGTAGATGGGGCAGAAACATAGCAGGAGTTCTGATCTCCCAGAGAAGGAAGAGCAGTGTATTATTTCAGAAAAAGTCAGTCAGGCACACCATAGGAAGCTAGTTTAAACGCTACTGAAACCACGCAGTTTACCTGCTTAGAGGAGCTGCGTGCTGTGGTAAACAGCATAAATTTTTGATATCAGACAGAACAGGGTTGAAACAGCAATTGTCAAATTATTTGGACTCATTAAGCTTTGGTTCTTCATCAGTACACTGTAGAGGAGTTTTAAAAAAATGAAAACAAAAACAATAAGCCTTTTCTCTCTTGGGTGCTGCAGTCTAAGCCTTGGAAACTGAACTAACAAAAGAGAGATGAGTTGGAGAAAAGCAAAATTTACCAAAGCATGGGATGGGGGTGCAGGCAGGAAGAATTCAGCGATGGGTGCCTTATGCTATGGCTAGGACTAGAGCCTTTGGAGCATCTAACAAAGAACAGTGAATTTGCAGAGAAATGGCACCAAATTTAGGCTCTTAGGAATGGCCTGCTGATGGAAGGTAAATATGGGAGGAACTAAGGGAAGATAGCTATTTCTTTTTTCTTATTTATTTATTTATTTTTTGTCTTTTCGAGACAGGGTCTCACTATGCAGTTGAGGCTGGCCTTGAGCTCACTTTTGTAGCCCAGGCTGGTCTTGAACTCGCACCAATCCTCCTGCCTCAGCCTCCCGAGTTCTGGGATTACAGGCGTGAGCCACCACACCCAGCTGAAGATAGCTATTTCAGTGAGGTTTATTATGTTGATTCTTCTTGGTGATAGGATTCTAGAGTTCTCCCAGGTGATTAGGAATTCAAGAGATGTCCAAGGGGATATTTATAAGTGGAAATTCATATCACACCTTTAGGCAAAAAGTGAAGAGGGTAGCAAGACATTTGGCCTCTGGTGCTCCTCAGTTGTCTTCTAGTCAAAATAAAATTGATACCTAAGTGGCATATTTTGGGGGAAGGTATTACAATCTCCAACAAGAATAGGGATAATAATACTGCTTCACAGTTATTGTAAGAGATAACATTTTAGCACAGGACTAGAATAGAGAAATTGCTCAATGTTCACTCATTAAAAACACATATTAAATGCCTGTTGTGTGCCTAGCCCTGTGCATGATAAGAAGTCTCAGGTCATGATCAGCAGAAACTTTGCAAAGTAATGAAGAGATAGGCCTGTGATCAACTGAATTAGAGTCTACACTGTGTCAGTGGGACTGTGGCAAAGGAGAAGGACATCAAGTGCATCTGACAGACCCAGAAAGCTTTCATGGGAATGGTATTTTATCTGTGAGCTGCTGGCAAGGGGTAGGTGTGCTCTTCAGGCAGCCGAGCTGAGAGGGCATTCCAGGTAGAGAGAGCATCTTATTGTTGTAGGCAGCTAAGTTAGATAGAAATATTATAGGCTGGGGCTGGGGAGATAGCTCCGAGGCACAAGTGCCTGCTGGGCAAGTGCAAGGTCGTGAGTTCAAACCCTGGTCCCACAAAAAAAAAAAAAGAAATATTATAGGCAGTCAGACAGGGCCAGGCCCTCAAGGACAACATGGAAGATGAGGTGACTCCACAACTAGAGATGGACACTCCTTTGCCTTTGGACAGACTTTGTGACTGTACAACTAGAGACAAGACACTCCTTTGCCATGGGCCAGATCTTGTGACAAGATTAATTAAAAGCAACTGCATAGTTCCTTAAAGATGGGCATCAGGGATTGATACGCTAAATGAGTATCAATCATCTTGAAAGAGCCTAGAAAATGTCACGAGCTCAAGCTCAACAAGTGATGTTCTTGCCCGCTGGCTATGTGACTTGCCTTCCCATTGGATCCTGAAGTTAATCAGTTTTACCTGAGCAATGGTTCTTGTAATCTCATTGGTTGACCATAGTCTTTGTCCCACCTCATACCCACCTAAGCGAGTTTCCATATCTTCTCTATAAAAGTCCCTGGAAGAGACAGCTTCTGGGGGACACCCACTCCGGACCCCCTGCTGTCCCTTTCTCTTGGACAGGCGCTTTCTTTCCCTCAATAAATCTATTCTGCTCATAACCTCCGTTTGTTCCTAAAATTCATTCTTCGGTTTTAGAGAACACAAACTCATCCCAGGTACTTTTCAGGTTGGGGATTGGTTTTCCCTATATCATTTGGAGGTTCCCTATTGGAGGTCATCCACCCTAGATCAGTGTTTTCTTCCTGCATCAGTATGATGAGGTTCGGGGACATTTCTGAGCATAGCAGGCTTCAGAGAGCTGCATGTTATTGGAGGATGATCTGTGTTGTGCAGATGGAGGTGGTGGTGGGAGTGATGGAGAGGAGCCCAGGAAGGTAAGAAAGAGGCAGAGGATGAAGAACCTCATTTGTCATGCAAGGACTTCGCAAAGAAGCCCTGAAGTTCTTGTTGATAGGGAAATGACAAAACTATACTCATGCCTGGAAGATAAACAGAGTTTTCTTAGCTTTGTAAAATGCCCATATCTTTGTGCTTTAGAAATGGCACCTCTGATGCTGGCAGCAGGCCCCGTGCCATGATTTGTGTTTCCAAATGTACCATGGAACTGGTCTCATTCAGTTGAAGGGAGATATTCATGGGCCAATTGAACAGAACAGAAAATCCCAGAAAGAGACCATCGAGAAGAAAGACTGAATTAGCTTCCTATTCTTTTTATAGAGAATGATGTCAGTGTCCTATGCAGTCACAATCAAAGAGCAGTACATAACAAAACAAAGATCATGTAGAGAAAAAGCCACTGAAGAAATGTGACCAGTAGTGATAAGATGATGTTGTGATCTACATTTTGTGAGCTTTTTGTACTCCTAGATTTAGAAATGTAAGGTTCTATATGCCTTCTTTTGCATTCTGAATTCATTTTTTTTTTTTTTTTTTTGCTTTTTTTTTGAGACAGGGTCTCACTATGCAGTTCAGGCTGGCCTTAAGCTCACTTTTGTAGCCCAGGCTGGTCTCGAACTCACATCGATCCTCCTGCCTCAGCCTCCTGAGTGCTGGGATTACAGGCGTGCGCCACCACGCCCGGCTTCTGAATTCATTTTTATACACACTTGTGTTATCAGTCATTTTGCATTTTTCTCATTTATTTTCTGTATTTTAGGGGAGCGTCTACAGGGTGTTCAGAGTCTCACTATTAGATCAGACTTGTAGTGATCCACCTGTTTACAGCCTCCCAAGAGCTGGGATTACAGGCATGTGCCACCACACCCAGTCTCAATTGCTGTCTCAGGGTGCTCTAGGGGCCAGCCAACAAGGCAGGCCCCAGGGATCAAACTCCTAGCTCCTGTGCCTGCTTGCAGGCGTTTTAATCTGCTGAGCTACTTGGCCAGCTTGCATTTTTTTTCTCTTAAAGTTTTAGAAGTTGAATCTGCTTCAGATCCCACAAAACCTGAACAACCTGTTGAGTACTGTTCTTTATCCTTTATCAATTTCCCTAACCCTGCCTGCAACTTTGTAAATAATCCTTTCATTAAGCACTCCATGCTTTGCAATGTAGCCTACCATCTGCTTCCAGTACCATGACTGATACAGTGTTCCTATCAGTTATAATCTTGGTTCATCATTTATACCCTATAGACCTTTGTATGTGTGAAAAAATCTACAGTAATAAAAAGAATAGGATACTCTAATGTTGCTTATCAAGTGATGAGTATAAAACTAATGCTTTCACTTCTTACCTTTGCTTGAAGATATCCTAGAGGGTTTTCCTGTGAGGAGAGATCGTGTTGCTGGAGGACTGTTTTAATTTTTATTCATTTTTGAGGCTCTCCACAGATACTTTCGGAATTTTAGGCATAGCATGAAATGCCCATGCTGTATTTCCACTGCCACTCCTCTGTATCCCACCATTATGAGATAGAAACATAGCCTGGAAACCTGGACATCGAGAGCAGGCCCCAGCCTTACTGGGATAGCCGAGCAAGGTACTTTGTCAGGACCAGGGGCTGCGGTCCTGAGAAACCTGCCTTGAGGGTTGCACTCACACACCTCCCCTTGTGTGGAAAACTAGAAAGTGGAAACCCCTCAGACAGCCACACAGCACCCTGACAGTAGTCTCCTCAGGGCCTGCTAGGATGCAGACTGATAAGTCAGGAAGGCCACTGAGGCCTGGGAGGTTGTGCTTGTGAAAGGGGAAATAGAGGCACAGCTTATGGGAAAACACAAGCTCACAAATTCAAAAAAAAAAAGCCAGGCATGGTGACACACACCTATAATCTCAGCACTTGGGAGGCTGAGGCAGGAGGATCATTGTAAGTGAGTCCAGCCTGAGACATGTAGTGAGTTCAAGGCCTGGCTGAATAATATAGTGAGACACTGTCTCAAAAAGCAGTCAAAGGACCAGCCAAATAGCTCAGCAGATTAAAGCACCTGCAAGGAGGTACAGGGGCCTGGGGTTCGTTCTCTGGGACTGCTGTGCTGGCCCTGCCCCCAGGTCACACTGAGAAGGTAATTGAGACTGGGCTGGTGGCACGCACCTATAATCCCAGCTCTTGGGAGGCTGTAAACAGGTGGATCGAGCCGGGCGTGGTGGCTCATGCCTGTAATCCCAGCACTCGGGAGGCTGAGGCAGGAGGATTGGTGCGAGTTCGAGACCAGCCTGGGCTACAAAAGTGAGCTCAGGACCAGCCTCAACTGCATAGCAAGACCCTGTCTCAAAAAAAACAAAACAAAAACAACAACAACAAAAAAAAACAGGTGGATCACTATGAGTCCAATCTAGTAGTGAGACCCTGAATACCCTGTAAACCCTTCCCTAAAATACGGAAGAAAAAAAAAAAAAAAAAAGCAAACAAATAAAGCAAAAAGAAGGAATGGTGAAACAGGACCATCCAAACTTACTCCATTGGCTCTTCCGGCTCTTACACTCATCTGCCTGCATTTGACCACTCTAGTCATCAAATGCATAAGAAGAGAAAATGGTCTCCTGAACATGGCAGCCAATGGCACTGTCCTTGGGGTCACAGATGTTCACTTTCTTCCTTACACAAATGATCCTAGCCAAAGAAGTCTGTGACCGTGTGACTTTGTCCTCAGCAACCAAGCACTTCCCATTCTCCCCTTGCCTCTGATTTTTGTAATAAGACAAAACCTTTTACCCCATGATTAGAGAAAGACAAGGAGCACTATGGGGGAGGTGGGGCATAGTGGCTTAAGCACAGAGGAAGGGTGCCATGGGAAAACACTCTGCAGTCTCATTGTAAAACTTCTCACTTCTCTTGGGAAGCCAAGGAATTAACAGGCTGTGACATTGCCTATTGTTCCTAAGCAAGGCACATACTAATCTCTTTGTTCTTCCTCAGAAGATTGGCTTTATATCTGTGACAAGGGACAGGAACATCTGCAAATACACTACTTTGTTTAGAAATTTTGTGCACCCTTTACATCTCTAGAGAATAAAACAAAGGAACCCACCTTTTGGTGAGTGTGGCTCAAGTAGGTAAAAAGAATCAAGATCGAAAACCCCCAAGGGGGAAAAAAAAAAAAAAATGAAAGAACACTAAGGAACTTTAACTTCTGCCTTGGGGAAAAAAAGTATCCAAGCTCAACACTGTCTCCCTCTCTGCAATACTGATGCAGCCCTCTCTTCGATTTTCCTTGCATGGCTGGAAGCCAGGAGGCCTTCTGCTCCCAGACTCCACTGAACGATGGACAGGTCCTGGCCTCAAGCCGTTTGATGATTGAAAAATTGATCTGTTCTGAGGAGTCAGAAGGTGAGATACAGTGTAGGTTATGCCTAATATGGACTTTTTTTGGTTTTTAATTTACTGGGGATGTAATGCAGTACTTTCCACATGTTAGGAAATACTCTAATACTGATATACCTCCTAGCCCTTCATATTTTATTTTGAAAAAGAGTCTTGTGAAGTTGCCCAAGTTGGCCTCAAACTTATGATCCTCTTGCTTCAGCCTCCAAGTAGTTAGGGTTCCAAGTGTGTACCACCACTCATTTAACACTAATTGTGTAAATTTTATTATTATTATTATTATTATTTTTCCAGTGGTACCAGGGATTGAATTCAGGACCTAATGCTTGTCAGGCAAGCACTTATTCTACTGAGCTATCTCCCTGGCCCCTTTTAAATAATTTTTGAAAATTTTTTCTTTTTTTTTTTTTTTAATTTTTGTTTGTTTTATTTATTTTAATTTATTTTTCTTATTTCAGAACTATTGTTTGTTTATTTATTTTTATGGCCGGCTCAGCCTGCCCTGAGGGCAGGGCTGGTGCAGCATGTGGTGCCGGGGATCAAACCGCCATCCCTGTAGCCACCTGCAGGTGCTTTATACCATTGAGCTATCCTGCTGGGCCCTGAAAATTTATTCTTAAAGGAATTCTTTTTTTTTTCTTAATTTTTATTTTACTTTTTTTCTTGTTTCAGAACTTTTGTTTGTTTGTTTATTTATTTTTATGGCCAGCTCAGCCTGCCCTGAGGGCAGGACTGGCACAGCATGTGGTGCTGGGGATCAAACCGTGGTCCCTGCAGCCGCCTAAGCTTTCCTAAGCAGGCGCTTTAGACCACTGAGCCATCCTGCCAGGCCCCTCTTAAAGGAATTCTTGAGTTTTATTGAAATATAATTGATATACAACAAATAAAACATACATGAAATATATAATTTGATGTGGTTTGACACACAAGTGTAACCTGAAACCATCACCACAGCAGTTAAAATATTCATCACTCCCAAAAGCTTCTTCATACTCTTGAAATTCTTCTCTCCCCTACATTCATCTCTGACCAAGAAACCACTAACTTACTGTCTGTTACTATACATTAGGTTTTATTTTTCTAGGCTGTTGTACAAGTGAAGTCATACAATGCATGATTTTTGGGTCTAGTTTCTTTTGTACATCATAATGATGAGGGGATTTATCCATGATGAACATATCAGTAGTTCATCCATTGTAACTGTGAAATATATTCCATTGGGAGGATATACCAGGGTTTCGTTGATTTGTTTTTTGTTTGTTTTTTACATTTACTTATAGATAGACATTTGTATCACCAGGTGGTGTCCTTCTAAAGTGACTTGCCGTAATCATTACCAGGTTTTGGGTTGTTGGCCTCTGCTTGTGGAGTTGGTTTCCAAATTTTTCTTATCTCATCAGAACAATGAAATGAGCAAACCACAGTGGCAAAGTTTGTTTGAAAAAGTAAGTGAAGAGTGAGGAGATACAGACTCTGCAGACCAACCTCTGGCTGAATAAAAGAGGAAAAGGCAAGGTAAGAGTGTACCCTGGAGGATACAGGGCAGGCTATCACATGGAAAGCCATGATAGCAAGCTCTTCTTGCTGTCATTGTATGTTTTTATATTGTCCTTGTTGTGTGGTTTTATACTGTCCAAATCACAAGAGAACCTGTGAGAATTTCCACATCCGGGTCCTTAGAGGTGGTTCTGAAAACTCACACCAGGGCAGGTCTAGGCAATCCTACTGAAATCCTGCTGCAGTTCTAAAAGTCCATGTACAGGGCTTTGGGAACTGTTCTGCACATGTGTTCTGGGATCTTGTAGTTAGTAGCTTGTGCCTACTTACCCAGCCATTTTTGCTGTGCTCTAATCTCCTGCATCATTTGGGGTTTGGGGTTTTCTTCCCCAGCTCAGGGGTATGACGAATGAAGATCTGTGAACATTTAGGTACAAGTCTATGTACATAAAGGATGTGTTTTCTTTCTCTTAGATAAATGCCTGGAAGTAAATGGCTGGATCACGTGATGTCACTTGATGGCTCCAACAGATAGATTACAGGCTCTTGTGTATAGTGACCAAAGAATTGCAAGTGCACATCCAATGGTGAAAGAAAAAGCAGCTGCATTTAGGAAAGATAACAGCAGGATGTACTCAAGGTAGGTTCATGCCCCAAGAAATACCAAGGGTGGTATGAATGGAGAATCGGTGTCAGAGCAAGAGGAAAATAAAAAGCACAGGAATAATTCCGGCTTGTAGAATTTATTTTATTTGTTTGTTCTTAAAAAAAAAAAAAAGACAAAGTCTTGCCATGTAGTCCAAGCTGGCCTCCCAAGTACTTTGATTATAGGTTTGTGCCACTGTGACCAGAAAACGTTTTAGATTTTAAAAGATGTCTCTTACTGGGCCTCTCAAGAAAATAACAGAAATGATTGGTCTGTTGCTGAGTCAGCTCAGGGGCTTTCAACACATGTGCCTATCCCAGAATCTACTCTGATTAAATTACATACATGAGATGCAGCCCACATTTATGAAGCTTGAAAAAGTTTTGTTTTTTTTTTTTTTTTTTTGTGGGACCAGGGTTCGAACTCATGACTTTGCACTTGCCAGGCAGGCACTTGTGCCGTGGAGCTATCTTCCCGGCCCCTTAAAGCTTGAGAAAGTTTGAATGGAGAAAATGTTACTGAAGGGTAGGCCTGAGATCTAACAAGCATGTATTCTGGCCTGAAGCTGGAGAGATTTTCTTGGACTTTGTTATTTTATTTCTGTTTTTCTGAAGACAATGGAAAGGAAAAATGGCCCTAGGATGTTGCCCAAGTTGAGGTGGGTGGAGAAGGAGTAGTCTCCCCACTTGTATTAGCAGCACTAAGCAAACAGACCAAGGCCACTCTCTCATGAAGTTGAAGAATGAAACTGTGGACAAAAAGGGAGGAAGTGAGGGGAGTATTTGCTAAAAATAATAAGATGAAAAATAGCTATAGTGAGGGCTGGTGGTATAGCTCAGCAGATTAAGCTCTTGGTTAGGGAAGCGCAGCTGCCAGGGTTTGCCTCCTGACTCTGCGTGCCATGCAAGCATGCTGAGCCCATGATGGAGTCTGGGCGTGGTCCTGCGCGCCTGTAATCCCAGCACTTATGAGGTACAAGCAGGAGGATCACTATGAGTCGGTAGTGAGACCCTGTACAAAAAAAAAAAAAAGAAAAAAATATAGCTATAGTAGGTATCCAGGAAGAGTCCCCAAAAGTGCAGTTTTGGGGTATTTTCTTCTTTTATGGATAAACAGAGTGCAAGAACTCAGTTATCCAGTGGTCACCTACCACAACTGGCTATATGTGTTTAGAATAACCACTTAGGGTGAGACCTTCTAGTACAATGCTTAAACATTCATTAATGAGAAAAACCCTAAAGAAATAGGAATACAAGGACCCTATCTCAATCTGATAAAAGTCATTCATGATAAACCTACTAGGAGCATCATAGTAAATGGGGAAAAACTGATGGTTTTCTCTTTAAAGTCAGGAACAACACAAGGATATCCACTATCACCATTCCTGTCCAGCACAGTTCTTAGAAAGACTAGCCAGGCCAGTCAGGCAAGAGAAAGAAATTAAAGAAATACGTATAAGCGGGGCGTGGTGGCACACGCCTGTAATCCCAGCACTTGGAAGGCTGAGGCAGGAGGATCAATGCGAGTTCAAGACCAGCCTGGGCTACAAAAGTGAGCTCAAGGCCAGCCTGAACTGCATAGTGAGACCCCGTCTCAAAAAGACAAAAAAAAAAAAAAAAAAAAAAAAAAAAAAAAAAAAAAAAAAAAAAAAAAAAAAAAAAAAAAAAAAAAAAAAAAAAAAAAAAAAAAAAAAAAAAAAAAAAAAAAAAAAAAAAAAAAAAAAAAAAAAAAAAAAAAAAAAAAAAAAAAAAAAAAAAAAAAAAAAAATACATATAGGAAAGGACAAAATCAAAGTATCATTATTTGCAGATATATAATCTGCAAGTTGAGGTGGGTCTTAAGTTATTACCAGTATCAAAAATTCCACCAAAAGACTGCTATAGTTAATAATTGAATTCAGCAAAATAGCAGGATATAAAATACACATATAAAAATCAGTAACATTGCCAGGCGTGGTGGTGCACGCTGTAATCCCAGCACTTGGGAGGCTGAGGCAGGAGGATTACTGTGAGTTCGAGACCAGCCTGAACTACAAAAGTGAGCTCAAGGCCAGCCTGAACTGTGTAGCAAGACCCTGTCTCAAAAAGACAAAAAAAAAAAAAAAATCAGTAACATCCCTATACACTCATTGAGAAAGAAAGTACAAAAACAATACCACTCACAACCACATCAAGAAAAATAGTATACTTAGGAACTGACTTACCCAAGGAAGTAAAAAACCTCTACAACAAAAATTACATTACTCTGAAAAAGCAGATTGGGGAAGACAATAGAAAATGCAAGCCGGGCGTGGTGGCTCACGCCTGTAATCCCAGCACTCGGGAGGCTGAGGCAGGAGGATTGGTGTGAGTTCGAGACCAGCCTGGGCTACAAAAGTGAGCTCAAGGCCAGCCTCAACTGCATGGCGAGACCCTGTCTCAAAAAGACAAAAAAAAAAAAAAAAAAAGAAAATGCAAAGACACCCCCTGCTTCTCAACAGGCAGGACAAATATAACCAAAATGGATATACTTCCAATATTGATACATAGATTTAATGCAATCTCTGTCAAAATACTAACAGCATATCTCACACAGCTACTGAAAACAATCGTAAAATTCATATGAAACCAGAAGACACCATCAGTTTTTTCCCATTTAATATGATGTTCCTAGTAGGTTTATCATGAATGACTTCTATCAGATTGAGATAAGGTTCTTGTATTCCTATTTTCTTTAGGATTTTTCTCATGAATGAATGTTTAGGCACTGTGCTAGAAAGTCTCATCCCCAAGTGGTTATTCTAAACACATACAGCCGGAACAGCAAAAGCAATCCTAGATCTTTTTTTTTTTTTTTTTTTTGTCTTTTTTGAGACAGGGTCTCGCTATGCAGTTGAGGCTGGCCTTGAGCTCACTTTTGTAGCCCAGGCTGGTCTCGAACTCGCACCAATCCTCCTGCCTCAGCCTCCCGAGTGCTGGGATTACAGGCGTGAGCCACCACGCCCGGCATTCCTAGATCTAATAACAATAGCAAAGCGGGAAGCATCACAAGCCCAGATCTAAAGTTATATTACAAAGCTACAGTGGTAGAAGCAGTATGATATTGGTACAAACAGGCATGTGAATGAATGGAACAGAACAGAGGAAGCAGAAACAATGTTAGGCACATTCATCTATTTGATCTTTGATAAAAGTGTACACTATAGAAAAGATAGCCTCTTCAATAAGTGTTGCTGGGAAAACTGAGTATCTATATGCCGAAGACTGAGGCTAGATGTATCTCACCATGTACTAAGCTAAAATAAAAATGAGTCAAAGATTTTAGTGTCAAAACAGAAATGCACAATATGCTGGAAGATAAAATAGGAAAAACTCTTGAAGACATAGACATAGGCAAGGACTTTCTAAACATAAACTCAGGGGTACAAGAAACAATTCCAAAAAGCCAGGTGTAGCACACACCTATACTCCCAGAACTTAGAACTGTAAAATAGATAGATAGATAGATAGATAGATAGATAGATAAAATTTCTGTACAGCAAAGGAAACAACCAACAAAGTGAAGGGACTACCTACAAGATGGGGGAAAAACATCTCAGCCAGCTATTACTCAGACATAGCATTTAACATCTAAAGTATATAAAGAATATAAAAAAGAAAAAAATCAGACAACCCCAAGTAAAAAATACAATCAAAAAATGGGAAACAAATAAACAGACACTTTTCAGAAGAAGTATAGTGAATAAAGATAGGAAAAAATGTTCACCATCACTGACCAGTAGAGAAATGCATATTAAAACAGCACTGGGATTTCATCTTATTTTTGTCAGAACTGTTATTGTCTAAAAAAACTTTCAATTGGTAAAAAAAAAAAAAAAAAAAAAAAAAAAAACTTTCAATTGGTTATCACCAAGAAATCAAATAATAATAAATGCTAGCAAGACTGAGACAATGGAGAGACACTTCTGTATTCTTGGGAATATAAACTGGTACAACCACTATGGAAATCAACATGAAGATTACTCAAAAAACTAAGATTGGACATTCAATTTGCCCCAGCTATTCCCTTTCTAAGTGTCTTTCTGAAAGACTTAATAGCATCATATTACAGTGATACACGATACCCATGCTACTAGCAGTGCAATTTATAATAGTTAAATCTTAGAAATGACTCCTATGCCCATCAACAGAGGAGTGAATAAAGAAAATGTGCTGCTGGGCATGGTGGCACATGGGAGGCTGAGTCAGGAGGATTATTGGAGGCCAATTTAGGCTCCATATGAGTTCAAGGCCAGCCTTCATTACAAAGTGAGACCCTGTCTCAAAACAACAAAGTGCTATTTATACTTGATACAGTGTTACAGAGCAATAAAGAGGGATAAACAAGGTATTTATAGGTAAATAGCTGCACCTTGAGACCATAGTATTAAGTGAAATTAGCCAGATACACAAGCTTAATATCACGTTTTCTATTATGTGACAAACTAAATACACAAATATATATTTTGGTATATATTTGTATATAAAAGCAAATTAAGAGATAGCTAAAAAGAGGTAGGGAGACTTCTGCAAATGGGTGGGGACAAAGGATGGAAGATGGAGGGAATGCTACTGGGAAGTGAGGGAAAGGGATACAAAAGAGTCCAAGGAAGAAAAAAATGAAAACAGAGCTTTTATAAGTGGAGAAAGGAGCAAGAGTTAGAAAAGCAGAGAGAGAAGGGAGGAGGGTGCAAAAAAAAGAGTTAAGATGCGCCACATACATGTACCAGTTCTGCACAATAAATGTCATTATGTTCTGCAAACATGTGCTAGTAAAGAATAATGTAGAGTTAAAACAAAATCAGTTACTCAGCTGGTCAATCTCAAAGGGAAGTTCAAAGGAAGCCAGTTACTGTACTGTGCATTTCTAAATTCCTCCCAAATCCGGGGAGGAGTTATTAACTGACTTAGAGGATTCTGCCTGGGAAGCTTCTCTCCTGGGAGTCGGATTCTTAACTAAACTTTGTATCCTTTTCCTGTGTTGTTTGCATTTACATTTCTGTGCTTAACTGGCTATGTAGCCTGAATTAGGTTAAACTGGGTGTCTGTGTTTTTTTTTTTTTTTTCTTGTAACCTGCTATTTTAGGTCCTGTCCCTTACTAGCTGCCTACTTATAAGCTAACTAGCCAAACTGCCTTTGGTAGTATGGCAGATATATTTCAGTTCAGAAGAAGTTGACCAACTATTTTCCAAAGTAGTTATGAGGTAAGTAGAAGAAATAAAAGCAAGTGGAAAGGAGACCCCACAAAAACTTAATTTTAAATGTATGCTTAAAAAAAAAAAAAAAAAAAAAAACCCTGCAGCTTTAGAACATAATCAAAGTTAATTCACACGACCATGCCTTTTTTCCTCCTAGAAAAATACAAAAATTGTTCCTGCATATAAAAAGCCTATGGATTGGGCGGGTGCTTTTTCATCTGTGAATTGAGCTTGCCCCTCTCCACCCATAGGCCTCAAAAAGCAGCTCCAGTAAGCGGGCAGCAGATTGCTGCCCTTCACACATATAAACCCTTTGCATTCTAACCTAGCCCAGCAAACATGTAACCTGACAGACACTAAGAATACATGCCCCACAGCATCATTTTGAGGCCACCCCCCCCAAACCACATAAAACCTCCCCAACTCCAGACTCCCCTAGGAGCACCTCAACTCCCTTCTAAGTGTATGCTTTCATCTCTGCCAAGCACATATCTGGGCCTCTCACTGATTCTGAGAAGTCTTTTGCTGTGACAGTCAGCAAACCTATGACCTGCTTCATGGATAGATAGATGAGTTGAGGTCCAGGAACAGTTGTGCCATCTCATTCTGACAAGCAATGTAGAAGAGTTTGAGTTCCTCTTTTATGAACAGTCAGTCCTTTATTTTATTTTTATTTTTTGTATTTTTAGGGAAGGGCCTACAGAGATAAAGTGTTCAGGGTGTCACTACTAGATCAGACTCACAGTGATCTGCCTGTGTACAGCCTACCAAGAGCTGGGATCACAGGCTTGTGCCACCACACTCAGTGTCACTTGCCATCTCAGCACACCCCTGGGGCAGGGCTGGCATGGCAGACCAGCGCTCCTGTGCCTGCTTGCAGGCACATTAATCCACTGAGCTATTTGACCAGCCCTACAGTCTTTTAAACTGAGCTACACAGTAGCTGGGATTTTAGCTTGAATGCTCCTAATGACTGATAATGCTGAGCATCTTTTCATATGCTTATTCACCAGCCATATCTGCTCAAATCTCTTGCTGTTTTTAAGTGGTTTTTTTTTTTTTTTATATTATGGAATTTTTCACAGCTTTTAAAAAATGTATTCTGAGAGCAAGTCCATTATCAGAAATAAACTTTGCAAATGCTATTCATAAAATATCCTATTTCTAAATAAGAATGATAAACCAATGTTAGTTTCATTGACTTTTCTGT
>PVJA010000443.1:60560-167549 GCA_004027025.1 Myocastor coypus
TTTTTTTTTTTTTTTTTTTTTTTTTTTTTTTTTTTTTTTTTTTTTTTTTTTTTTTTTTTTTGAGACAGGGTCTCACTGTGCAGTTCAGGCTGGCTTTGAGCTCACTTTTGTAGCCCAGGCTGGTCTCGAACTCACAACGATCCTCCTGCCTCAGCCTCCCGAGTGCTGGGATTACAGGCGTGAGCCACCACGCCCGGCTTCCTCACTTACTTAAAATGAAAGATAAAGGTGTTAACCTGAGTCCTTTTTTCTCCTTTAATATCAGTCATAAGTTATCTTCTGGATAATTTTTTGAATAGCATCACATAAACTCAGGTATGCAATATTTTGTTCAAATAAAAATAGCTTTTAATTTTCTTTTTGATTCCATGGATTATTTGGAATTGTTATGTAATTTCCAAATATTTGGGAATCTTTTGGCTTTTAGTCCTACTGTACTCAGAGAAAATAAATTTCAATTATTATTGAGATTTGTTTCGTAGCTTAGAATATGGTGTGTCTGCGTAGATATTCTGTATGTAATAAATATGATTGTGCTGTTCCTCATTTGTGTTTATTAGGTCAAGTTGGTTGCTAATGTTGCTCAAGTCTTCTATATATGTTATTGATTATTCTGTCAATTATTGAAAGAGGAGTATTGAAATAACTGAATATGTCTGCTTTACTTCTCCTATAGCACATCATTTTGCTCTATTGATGAATTGAGTACTAAACCATTATGAAATTACTTTCTCTATTATTTTTTTTCTGACATCTAGCATTCTTACATTCCAGCATTCTTTCATTGGTACTAGCATATTATATATTTTTGTGTATTTTAAAACCTACTGTTAGCAAAAAAAAAAAAAAGCCAGGTGTGGTGGCGCACACCTGTAATTCCAGCACTCGGGAGGCTGAGGCAGGAGGATCGATGTGAGTTCGAGACCAGCCTGGGCTACAAAAGTGAGCTTAAGGCCAGCCTGAACTGCATAGTGAGACCCTGTCTCAAAAAGAAAAAAAAAAAAAACCTACTGTTGTCTATTTGTCTCAGTTTCTTTTCTCTAGTTGCTGAGACAAAATACTTGATACCCAAAATTAAGAAAGGAAAAGCTTATTTAGCTCACAGTTTGTGAAGATTTCAGTCCATAGTGAACTGATTCCAAGGCAGGGTGGCATGCACAGGGGTAACACTTCAAGGTGGCAGAAGACAGTAAGAAGAACAAGAGCAAAAAGGGGGAAAGCAAGCCTTATATTGTGTCCTGGCTATCTGCCCACACCATCTCAGTGTCTTCCTCTTCTACAGGCTCAAGGTAGTTTACAAAGTAAGGACTCTGGCTCTCTGTCGGGGTCACTTAGTTGACCTTCTAAACTTCTCAAGTTAACACAATGTATCCACCATTATGCTATTCTATATTTTTGTTTTTTTATTTTTTGTTTTTGAGATGGGGTCTTGCTATGAAGTTCAGGCTAGCTTTGAAATCACTATGTAGCCCAGGTTGGCCTCCAACCTATGGCAATCCTCCCGTGTTAGCCGCCTGAGTGGTGGGATTACAGGCAAGTACCACCATACCTGGCCCATTATAAATAAAGTGGATTTTTAGGTACCAAATATAGGCTCTTCAAATTGGTCAAGCAATGGCTGTGACTCATCCAGATGGCTGACACTGACAAAAGCTCTACAAAACGCTGTGCGTGGTTTTAGGGTAAATCCTGAGGGGATTTGACTGATCTTGTCAGATACAAAAGTTACATTTTTGTTGTTGTTGTTGTTGTATAGATCTTGCTTTATCTTGGTCTTAACCATCCAGCAGAAAAGTTTAACTACAAGGTGCAAAAAGTAAAGCCATATTAATATGCTGAGTTGTAAAAGGCTCAAGTCAACAGCTTCCAACATTGCCAGTTCTGCTGATAATACTCTACTGTTATGGACTATTGAACTGTACATAGAACTACTTTCTCTTGGTTTAATGAGAAGAAATATTTATGCTAATAGTGTTTAGAAAGTTATCATGTTTGCATCTTGTACTCTGAACAACTACTATGAAGACAACAATATGCATTATATTAGTTATTGTGACTGTCCTACTAACATATTTTGAAATGGTCTCATTGTTATTTCTTTTTTATTAAAATTAGTAAAGTAAAAAAATTAGAAAATATAGGTTCTTTTCTTTTAAACTAATCTGACAATCTCTGCCTTTTAGAATGGTTAATCCATTTACATTTAATATGATTATTGCCATAATTTAGATTAAATCTATCATCTTGCTAATTTTCTTTCTACTTAAATCATAGATTATTGATTTCACTTTTCTTATTTTTTGGGATCTTCTTTCAGTCATATGAGTACATTGTATGATTCCACTTTATGTCCTTTGTTGAATAATTGTACATAACTCTTATTATATATGGCTTCAGAGTTTATAGTACATGTGTTAAATTTATTACAGTCTAATTTGAAGTGATATTATTACATCACATACATAATAGTATAAGAATTTTATAGTGGTATATTTCCAATTCTACCTCCCAAAACTTAAGACTTTTTTTGATGTATTGCTTCTGTGTATGTGATTCCTACAATACACTGTCATAATTTTTATTTAAACTATCATTTTCCTTTTCAAGATAATTAAAAGAAAAACAAATCTTATGTATTTGTCTATGTAATTATCTTTTTTCTTTTGCTCTTCGTTCTTCTGTATATCCATGTTTCCATCTAGTGTTACTTATCTTCTGTCTGAAATTTTCCCTTTAACATTTCTTTCACAGAAGGAATGCTGGGGATGAATTGCTTCCATGTATCTGAAAATCTCTTTGTTTCACCTTCATCTTTTAAAGATATTTTCGGTGAGTATAAATTTATATATGACAGTTTATTTTTCTTTGAGTAGCTTTTCAGTAGTTTAGAGATGTTACTACATTGTCTTCATTCCTGTTATTTCCTATGAGAAATATTCTGTCATCCTTATCACTGGTCTGCATATGAGTGCTTTTTTCATGGTCTGATTTTAATATTTTCTTTTCATTACTGATTTTGAGTAATTTGATACTAAAGCCCTAGTATATTTTCTTCATGTATATTATGCTTAGGGGTCATTGAGCTTTTTTGATTTATGAATTTATAGTTTTCATCAAAATTGAAAAGGTTTTTTGGCTATCATTTCTTCAAATAGTTTTCTGTCCCTATCACACTTTCAGGGTACACATTATATGTATATATATTAGGTTGCTTGAAATTATACCAAAGCTCTCTGATATTCTTTTAATTTTTGTTTTATGATTTTTTTCTTCTTACATTTGGATGTACTTTATTGCTTTATCTAACCATGCATCATTAATCCCACCAGTGTAATTTTCATCTCAGAAACTGGAGTTTTTAACATATTTTATGTGTCTGCTTAACATTTTGAACATTTGGAATACAATAATAGATATTGCTATCTGTGTCATTTTTATTGGTTGTCTTTGTTATTTTCTTGTCTTTTTTGGCATGGGTCTTTTTTGGGGACAGAGTTTCACTATGCAGTTCAAGCTGGCCTGGAACTTAGCAATTCTCCTGCTTCAGTTTAATGCTGGGATTACAGGTGTATGTCCTCATCTGGGCTTTGTAGTTTTTTTTTTTTTAAATAATATTATGAATTTTAATTGACTGAGTGCCGTATAGTTTCATGTTTTTCTAAATGTTCCTTTTGTTGTTCTGAGGATTCAACCTAGGGCCTCGTACATGCCAGGCAAATGTGCTACCCCTAAACCAGATTGCAGCCTTCTATAAATATTTTTGAGTTTTGTTCTGGAACGCAGGAGAAACATTGAACATTTTATATCTTGTTTTTATGATTATACCCACCCATCTCCCCAGGCAACTAGGTTTAGAGCAGTCATGAGGGTGTGTCCTCGTGATGCCAGTACCCCTATAAAAGAGATTCCAGGTCTTTTTCTATCTCTCCCTGATCCTACAAACACACGAACACCCAGAGGGAAAGCAGTCATCTGCACCCACAAATCAATTTGAGAGCCCACCAGAAACCGAGCAGGCTGGCATCTGGATCTTGGGCTTCCAGCCTGCAGGACTCAGGGCTGAGAGATAATCTACAATATTCTGTCAAGGCAGGCCAAGCCAACTAAGACATTAGTAAATATTTCAGACTTTATAGATCATATTAGTAAATATTTTAGGCTTTGTCACAATTCCTCAGTTCTGCTGAGGTAGCATGAAAGCGGTTATGACAGGATGTAGGCAAAAGATGGTGGCTATGTTTCCATAACATTTTATTTATGGGCATTGTAATGTGAATTTCATACGTTTTCATGGGTCATGAAAATCATTCTTTTTACATTTTTTGTCAAACTATTCAAAAATGTGAAAATTATACTTTGATGTGACCCATACAAATATAAAAGAAAAGTCACATTTGTTGATTTCTACACAACCAGCTTTTTTCTGCTTAAGCAACCTACTATTGGTTTCTGATTTGCATCTAAGAAGCCTGCCAGATGCCTTTAGTCCAGGCCCAGTTGAAGAGAAGCTCATTCATAAACCCTGAGATAGAAACGCCCCTTCTGCTTTTCTTCAGCTGCCAGAGAAGAATTTGCTACATCAACTTCCCTGTATTACCTGCTGCAATTTTTAGCAACCCATCGACTCCTGCAGAAGCTTGTCTAATAGAATTGTCTCCTCCTGAGGAAGAATTTTGTATAATTCCGGGTTTCTCTCTTCTGTAGATTGTCCAGTTCTTGAGAGCTCTTGCTCCTCTGAGCAAACTATTTGTTTCTTTGTCACCTGAACCACATGACTGGAGGTAGATACAGTGCAGCGGCCATAGCCATAGCTCAGCTTTGCAGCAGCTGACAGGAAAGATATGTGAAATCAGATGAACAAAGATGGCAATGAAAAATAATAAGGGGGACTGTGTGATGAAAGCAGATTATTCTCTAGACTCACTTCAGGGTGGAATTAAGAAACTACCACCTCATTCTAGAAGCCCGGACTGACCAGAGTCAGCCAATCTTTGGAGATTCTCTTTCTTAAATCTTTTTTCTGTCACCGCAGATACAGATTCTGTTTGCATTTTCAAATAGAGTACCTTGCCTAATAAAAATATAATGCTTAGCAACAGAAGCAGATTACAACTATATTTAGCTAAACCAAAGCAGTTTTAAAATGTGCTGGACAATATGATTGACACAATTGGCGATTCCTCTTGTCCTCTACTGACAGTATCACCTCGTTCATATTCTGGCATGAGGAGAGTCTCACCAGTCTGAAGTGACTTCATTTGTCAAGGGAACAGTGTGAAGGCAGAGACTAACACAGAAAGGCTTCTCTTTAGCAGTAGGGACCAGGATTTGAGGAGCTCCGGCCTGCATGAGGGGACTTTCCACCTTGGAGTGTTCAGCCTCCTGTTTTACTTTCGAAATTATAATAATCAAAAGAAAAAGCAAGACAGTGTTATTTGGAGGCCTGAAAGACAGACAGTACCTATGAGTGAGAGGAAAAGTTAGTACCTTTGTCACACCAGTACATGGCAGTGAGGGCACTTTCTATGCTATAGAGGGAAAAATGCTTGGCTTCTGGAGTCCTGCTCCCCCACACCCACAACCCCAGCCTTAGGTGAAAATATCAAGCAAATCTCAGTTGAGGAATAGTCTCCAGGAAATTTAATTTTTTTATCCAACTATTGAAAAATATTAAGCATATAGATATTATTGGTCACCATGAATAAAGATTGAGAAACCACCACAGTTAAAAGGAACCCAAAGAGACATGACAATAAATGCAATGTGGTGTCCTGGATGGCATCCTGGAAAGAAAAAGAGCTTTAGGGGTGGGACAAACTGAAGCAATTTGAATAAGCTTTGGACCGTGAGGAGTAATACATTGACATGAATTTCAGCAAGTGTACCATAAAGTACGATGTTAACAGCAGCAGAATCCAGGTGCTAGCTGCACTATCCTACCAATAATTCTGCAAACTTTCAAATAAGAAAGTCATTAAAAATAAGACCTTCACTTTTGCTAGCCTTTTTCCCTGACCCCCCCCCCCCAAAGGAGGCCAGAGACAGTGTTCACTGTCTGCACTGAGATCAATCTGAGTGTATTATCTATGTCTGGTTGGCAGAAGATTGGGTCAGGGGAGATAACTTGGTGGTCTAAGTAAGTGCCTGTCTGGTAAGTGCAGAGACCCAAGTTTGATCCCTGGCACTGCATGCAATGCCAACCCTGGAACCAAGGACATACGGAGACTTTGTACCAAATAATTAATTAATTAATTAATTAATTAAAAAATTTAGGAAGATATTGGCCCTAGCCCTTCAAGGTCAGTGAGTCTTGATGGCTGACACTGACAACAGTTCTACAAAGCGTGGTACATGGTTCCAAAGTTAATCCTGAGTGGATTTGACCTTGGAAGATACAAAAGATGAATGTTTTGTTATACAGATCTTGCTTTAACTTGCCCTTGACCAACCAGCGGAAAAGCTTAATTATGAGGCATAAAACGCAGAGCTAGATTAGTATGATGAGCTGTAAGGGGCTTAAATCAACAGCCTCCAACACTGCCAGTTTCACCGGTAACCAAATGCAATTAAGGAACATTGGACTATGTATACAAGTACTTCCTCTCAGTTCAAAGAGAAGAAATTTTTTCTTTTTTTCTTTACTTACCAATATCAATCAGAAAATTTATCATGTCTACACCCTGTGCTCTGTATAACTACTATGAGGACAACAATATGCAATGTATCAATTATTGAGAATGTACTACTAACGTGTTTTGACACTGTCATATTGTTATTTCATATTAAAAGCAGTAAAAAATAAAGATTAGGATATCAAAAAAAATTTAAGAAGATTTAAGTGATCAACTAAAGATTATAAATCTGAATCTAGACAAAAATGTAAATTGAAACAGTATACACAAATAAATAAGATCCTAAAATATTTTGTTATTTGACACAGAGAATAGAACATAATCTGTGAGAAACTCCAAGATGGAATCTGACCTTTTATTTTTAACACAATAGCTGAATTCTCTGTGGTTGCCTGCAATAACTACAACCATTGCCTATAGGCAACACCCTTCCAAATTAAGGAACATTCCTTGAAGTTCTCACTAAATGTATGTTACTGTTTTGAGGTTGATATCCTGGGAGCTATGATTATTCAAGTCACTCTTTACAGAGTTGAGCCCTTCTATAAAGCAGACGCATTACAGGAAACTGAAATGTATTCTGCAGACTAGATTGTCTTAAGTATGTTATTCAGTACAAATATCTCCTTTGGGAATTTACTAGAGAAAGTTTTGTGATTACTACTCCATGATTGTGTGTTAGCAGTAATTGCTGCCCTGCAGATAACTTTACAGAGGTCATTCTGAATACAGAAAAATTGAGGATCGAGTACCTCATCACCACCATTGGTACTCAGTCATCGTCTAAGCTGGCCCATGGAAGGAAACTCTTGTGATTCAGTAGTCAAAGCACTGAGGATCTCAGAAGTCTCTTCTGTTTTCAGGTCCTGTTATTGGTGTCAGGGGCTTCCTTGACCTAAGCAGCTGCTGCTTCTGGTAGTTGTAATATTGGTCTTAACTTTTCTGATCTTTATGCAGAGTTCCAATCATAGGTCTTCGCCACTGCTTTGCTTTTGCTTTCATAATAAAGATGTGCAAAGCAAAGAGAAGAATTGTAGGAATGGGTTTGAGTTCTACCCTTGCCACTTCAGCAGGGGATTTTGACTCTGTTCCTCAGTTTGCTAAGCTATAAAGTTGAATTCATAATTTGTCCAATTATGTCATGTTGCTGTGAACATCACTGATCATAATAGGTATGAAATTCTTTGTAGTTTAAAGTGCAGCACAGAGTCACTTTTAAATACTTAATGGGGACTACTCAAATTGCAAAGTGCCCTTCAAGGGCCAGGGGAGACATAGCTCAGTGGTCTAAGTTCCTGTCTGGCAAGCACAAGGACCCAGGTTCAGTTCCCTTTGATTCCCGGTACTGAATGCCCAGCTGGCTCCAGAACGCTCCATGCCTGTAAACCTAGCTCTGGGGAGGCTGAGACAGAAGGATCACTATGCGTCTGAGCTGCATAGGGAGATCCTGTACCAAATAAATAAAAACAAAAGCCAAAACAAAACAAAGTGCCTTCAAACTCCCTAAAATAGAACATGACCAGCATGTCAGAAGCTAACATTTTGGTCACAAGTTTCACAGGAAAGAAAATAAGTTCAGCTGATTTGGTACATACTGAGCGAGGTGAGGTTTCTGCATTCTCTATGTCTTTGTGTCACTTATTCAAAGTCAAAGGTACGGATTTCTAATTGGCTTAGTCCCCATTATGTAACACCACTTTCCAGGAAGGGAGCTGAGGAATGAAGATCTCACATTTTCTGCTTCTAATGTGGAACACAGACACTGTTTCTCACTAAGACTCTAAAGTAGGATTTGAAAAACACAAGAAGGAGGTCGGAGGCTGAGTAGTACCCTGGCGCTAATAAATACCTCTCCTGTGAGATTTCCAAGGGGTTGGTGAGTGCTACCTAACACTGCAGAAGCTGCCATCCTGCAGACATCCAGCAGAATGGCTTTTCCCGGGGTGTACCTGGTGCTCCTGTCTGCAACCCCTAGCACTATTTAAGTAAGCTTTCAGTTTCTCAAACTGGACCTGTTCATGGGCCAACTGAGATGCCCATAGTTTTGTTGTTGTTGTTTTGAGTACCAATAAGATTTTTTATTCATTGTATTTTCCCAGAGAAAGGAGAAGGGGAGGAAAACTCAGCACACATGTTACAAAATGATTAGAAAATATAGCAGGGTACAGCAAAATCAACCATCAAACAGACACCCCGGTGAAAGGGTCACCAAAGCCCAAGGGCCCATGGTCCTGGCAGTTCAGGAATGATGTTAAGGGTTCTGGGTTAGAACAAGAGGGAAGAACTTTCCCACTCATTAAAGATTTCTTTCACATAAAGCTTTGGTTTCTCCAACACCCACTTCTGACTCCCAACTAAGTCACCATCTTTCCCCCTAAGACCCAACTTGGGCCATAATTCAAAACTGAGGCTATAAGAAACAGAGCAAGCCACAGTACAATCTAGATTGCTGCCATATTCCACAAAATTAGTAAGCTGCTCGTTTTTCCAGGTGGGATAACTGTGATACAAGCTATTAGAACAGAGTGTGCCTTTGTACGGCTCTTCAAAGTCATTCTTTCAAATTTTGGAAATGTTAGTTCCTTTCATTATCAGAAATGTTCCCTAAACAGTTTGTGCAGGCGCTCTCCTGATGGTGCCTGGGAGTGCCAATTACATTTTTTAAGGTTTCTTTTCACATTTTGATTTGATGAATATAGAATTGAAGCTCTGATCTAAAGATGAGAAAGGACTTATCATAACTAAGTTCTCAAAGCAGGCCCAGATGACCAAGACCCTCACCGGGGTACTGAAGCTAAGTGACAAGGGACAGAACCGGAAGGAGGGCATGAGGCAAGTTAAAGGTCCCGTCACCCCAGGTGGATTTGCAGGCCCTCGTTTTGCTTTTAGCCAGCCAGGAACGACTATGAGGTATGTGCTGCAAAAGCTATTTTCAGAGCTGTTAAGATTTAATCACTTCACTGTTTTTAACTGGAAGAACCCATTATTTCTTTTACTACACTGGAACACATTTTCAAAGGAAAGCCCAAGGACAACTTAGGCTTAGGATAATTGCTTCCAACCACTTACTCTTTCCCTGCCGTGTGACCATTCCTACCCTTCAACAGGCTGCACAAGGAGCCTCATTCACCCACTCCTCAGGCATTTGGTAGCTGTGTGTCCTGTGCCTGGCCCTGCACGGCACATAGGACAATTGGATGCGATACCCATAAAGCCTCAAGGACCTTCAACTTCATGTGACTCTCCCAGGGAGGCAACAAGCAAAGTATTTATGCGGTCCTGTGTTTTCTCAAAATCTGAAAAGCATAACATTTTATAAATAATTGGTTAAGGCCATCATGTCTTTTCACCCTGCCATCCCCCATTCCCCAGGTCTTCCTTGCATTGGCCATTGTTGGAGTGTCTATGGTCCTTTGGGGTATTCCTAAAGGAGTCTGAGGTAGAACACATTTAGTCTGGGTTTAGTGGGATAAGTTTGTGTGTCTGGCAGTCATTTTTGTGAATGGTGAAATCACTGCTGGCCACATCAGCTTTGGACTTGCCCGTAGGGTTGTTCCTCCTCTTCACTGACATATGCTTAGCATAGGGAAGGGTCTTAGAAACTGTAATCAGAGGATAGAAGTAGTCACAGATTACAAATTATAAAAGTGGGAATAAAGGCATATATAGATGTGCTAGACAGTTAATAAATAAAAATATCTCATTTTATAGATTTTATGATATTTATCAGGTTTTTTTTTTTCTTCTTTTTAAAATTTTTTCAGACAAGTTCTCACTCTATAGTGCAGGTTGGCCTTGAACTCACCATGTAGCCCAAGCTAGCCTCAAACTCACAGCAATCCTCCTGCCTCAGCCTCCACAATGCTGGGATTATAGGTATACACCATCTTGCCTGACTATCAGCTTTTCTTGTCAGTAATTTGTTATGGTTTCTTCATACCTAACTTTGGATTCTTTTGAAAAATCTGTGCCTCCCCAAATTATATGAGTTTCAGGCTTAAAGATTTTGGATTTTGCCCTGGTGTGGAGAGGGAGACACACTAACATCTCACTCAGTTTTCTGGGGGCTCATAATCTAGTGGAACAGACAAAGAAAGAGGCCATGTAGCATAGTCTAAAAAGTGCTCCAATATGACATCATCTGACCAGTTGAGGAAAAAGTGGATCCCAACCTTATGTCTGCTCGTGTGGGGTCTTTTTCTAACACCAAATGTATGTTGTCTTTTCCAACAACAAATACATTGTCAAAACCACTTCACGAGCTGGTGTCCTGCAGTTAGTTCCATGTGCTTCAGACATCTTCTGCCTGAAATTAGCCTTCACATAGATTAGGTGCTCACACTCACATACCTGCCCTCACTTCTCATCATAATCACAAGTCCTGAGGCCCCAGGTCTCTCGCATTTCTTCCCCATTTAGCTACAAATTCAAGAGTTCTTATGGTGTCTCCTCTGCTTTCATGGTCTGTTAGAGTGAATTATAGAATTTAAGAAAGTGCCCAGCCACAGATGAATAGATAAAGGAAATGTGGCACTTATGAAAGATGGGGTATGACTCTACCAGAAAGGATAGACTTGAGCCATTTGTAGGAAAATGAATGCACCTTGAGACTAGAATGTAAAATGAAATAAATCAGATGCAGGGGCTTAAATATTTAACTTTCTCTAATATGAGAAAGGCTTAATGTAAATGAACAAAATAAATGATGGGTAATAGGAAATATGGAAATAGGGAAGAGGATCAAGAGATGAAGCGACTAGGAAGAGGAAAAAAGGGGAATGGCATAAAAAAAGAATCAGGAAGTGTTATGGGCATGTACCAACTCTCCATGAAGAATGTGACCATGATATCCTGCAAAATGTAATAGCATAATTAAAAAGTATGGTTGCTGGTTTATTATAAAGTCAGTCATGTACAACTTAGGAATAGCCAAATGTAAGAGATACACAGGGCAAGGTAGAGCGGGAGGGAGGGCCACCCAGAGTTTCCATATCTTCCTCCAAGGCATTGTGCCCCAGCACACTACTGTTGCCAATCTACAAGTGCCCCGAGTCTCAGAGATTCTTTTACGGTTTTATTAGGTAGGCACTGTTCATGAGATCTCTGGCCGCTTTTGACTTGGCTCACTTTCCAGCCTCTCTCCCTAGTGAATGGAGACTGGGGCTGACATCCCCAGCTCCTCATCATGGTCCTCCAGTTGACTCAGTTCCCATCCTGAATCTACTGGGAGGCCCCACCCCCATCACTCATTAGCATAAGCTTTAGGATGTTCAGAAAGGCTTCAGTATAAACTGGACATGGTGCCCAGCACTCAGGAAGCAGAGGCAAGAAGACAGCTGTGAGTTAAAGGCCAACCTGGGCTACATAGCAAAACCTTGTCTCAAAAAAAGAGAAGAGAGACACATTTCAGTATGAATAATAAAACATTCTCCAATCACACAGGAAATTCTAAGAATTTAGGAGCTTTGTGCCAGAAACCGTGTGTGTGTGCGTGCATGTGTGCATGCATGTGTGCGTGCGTGGGTGTGTACATGTGTGTGTGTGTGTGTGTGTGTGTTTCTGGGAAGTGAACCCAGGGATTGTTGGCTTCATTCCTGACCCTTTTTTATTTTTATTTCAAAACTGTGTCTTGCTGAGTGGCCACAGCTGGCCTTGAACCTGTGATCCTCCTGCCTCAGCCTCCCCTCCTATAGCTGGGATTCTGAGTGAGTGCCACCACGCCCATGCCAAATACAAATTTTTATTATCCCACAATCAAAAACCATTAATTTGATTTACAAAGCTGAGACATTAAATATTGAATAAACTGTTGTGAATCATGCACTTAAAAATGACCTCCCAAGTTTACCCCAAAGTCACTTTCCAAGCAACTTTGCTTTGGCAAAGTCTTCAGGAAAAATTATTTTTCAGTTCTTCAGCCTGAAACTCTTTATCGTGATCCTTGCATTTCGCCTTTGCTGCAGTAAAAACAGAGGACACATGAAGAATATTAGAAGCATCTTCCTAGAGAGCGCTCATATGCTGTTTTCATATAAACTGAAGTTGTGCATAATGGATTATTTTTTGGACTACACAGGTTTTTAAAAAATATACACTGTTTAACATTTGATATATGGTTTATTGACTATAGAATATTGAGTTAATTTTCTGCATTTATAAAATGAGAGAATTGGTGTCTCTGAATGATTTTTAAGTTTCCTTTCAGTTTTTCACTTGTTTCATTTTAATAAGTTTCTAGTATTCATTAAACCATGGACTGCAGGCCCATGTGGAATCTTCCTCACCTTCCTACAGCTTCAAAAGGGAGAGTCAGATGTGTCTCATAGTATGTTGACTGATAATACCATTTTTGAAAAGAAAGGGAAAAAGAAAAGAAGGAATAGAAGGAAAAAAATCCAAACAAAGCTTTTAAATAAGGAGGGGAACAAGGGTTAAAGGGAGAGGAGGGACTTGAGGAAAAAAGAAGAATCAAGATATATCATGGATAGATAGGTACAAATGCCCTGTGATGAATGTGATTATTACATACATTTAAAGGGTTCCAATATTTTTTTTTTAATGTCGGGTTTTGAGACAGGGTCTAACTATATATAGTTCAGACTGACCTTGAGCTCACTATGTAGCCCAGGCTGGCCTCACACTACTGACTCTCATCCTTCCTCAGCCTCCTGAGTGCTAAGATTACAGGTATTTCCTACCACACCTGACAAAACTAGTTTTTAAAAAGAAACAAATATGATCTTTGAAAATATAAACCAAGTAAGATATATGAACTACTTAAATCTATCTTTATCATGGTATAGCTTATCTTGAAATTATTCTATTCTGTTACATAAAGTGTTTTTATTTTAAAAGAACTCAACAGTGTTAGGTATGGTCATGCTTGCCTATAAGCCCTGCTCTTAGGAAGCTCAGTGAGGCAGGAGGATCTCCCCCCAAGTTTGAGGCCAACCTGAACTACGTAGCAAAACCTTGTCTCAGAAAAATCAAAACCAAAAATCAAAAACAAAACGAAGCAAACAACTGTGAGGGTTTAGGTTTCACAACAGGTTGTAAATCTGCAGGGCTTAGCAAAGAAGTTACTACTAGTTGAGAAGAGATGAAGGGGAAGTTAACTGAGTAAGTTAGCAAGTTGGTTGCTGGAGAAAAGTGTTCCTGACTGAAGGAAACTACGAGGTTAGACGCACAGTTTGGACAGTGGAAGATAAAAAAAAAAAAAAAAAAAAAAAAAAAGTGGGGGAACCATGATTGTTTCTGAATAGGAAAAGAAAAGGGAAGAGATGGAAGATATTAGAGAAAATTGGTACCTCTAACACGGCCTCACAGTGATTTCTCCGTCATTCTGGGAGTTATGCATCCTCTCTAATGAGGTCTGACTCTCAGCTTAGAGGACCTAGAATGCTAACTCAGTTACCCTTCCTTATATCCGCTATTCTGACATTAGTTGGTGTTCTCGTTACTTCTCACTAGCCATTTTCTTATTACTCCAGTCCTTTGTTGTGGTTCTTTATACTCTTTATACTAAACTTCCCTTATTCAAATTACTATGTGGCTTCTACCTCATAGATAGGTCTTAATTTCTTTTTTTTTTTTTTTTTAAGAATTTATTTTATTTTATTTATTTAGTTTTTTCTTGTTTCAGAACCTTTGTTTGTTTATTCACTCATTTTTATGTCCAGCTCAGCCCGCCCCAAGGGCAGGGCTGGCACAGCATGTGGTGCCGGGGATCGAACTGCAGTCCTTACAGCCACCCAAGCTTTCCCAAGCAGGCGCTTTGGACCACTGAGCCATCTCGCTGGGCCCCTAGGTCTTAATTTCTGTGGTGTCTCTGGTACACAATTTGAATGTTGGCCCTCTTCAACTATGTACTTTAGATTACTAAAGACCGTTTAATTAGGACACTTCTGCAATTAAAAGTAATGTGTTAGTCAGCTTTCTGTTACTGGAACAAAATGCTCAAGACAATCAACATATAAAGAGAAAAGGTTTATTTGACTCATGGGTGGAGAGATTTTATTTCATGATTTGTTGACCCATTGCTCTGGGCCTGTGGTGAGGAAGAATGTCAGGGTGGGGAGTGCATGGTGCAATAAATCCACGTATCTCATGGCCAGAAAGTGAAAATGAAAGAGAAAGAGGAAGAGACAAATCTTCTACAATTTCCCCTTCTTTCTAAGGATACACTGCCAATGACTGAAGACCCCTGCACTGTACCCACCTGTTAAAGTTTCTATCATCTACCAACAATACGGACCACACCTTTAAAAAAAAACAAGCTTTTGCCACACACAGTGGCACATACCTATAATCCCAGTACTCAGGGAGCTGAGGCAGGAGGATCGTTGAGAGTTCGAAGTCAGCCTGGGTTACAAAGTGAGCTCAAGGCTGGCCTGAACTGCCTAGCAAGACTCTGTCTCAAAAGACCAGAAATAAATAAATACATACATAACATACATACATACATACATACATAAAATACAGGCTTTGGGTAATCATTTAAGATCCAAATATATGCTTTAATTTATGTTAATATAAATAAAACAATTCATTAGTTCAAAATATTAAACCTCAGAAAGGACAGGAATGATAAACTCAGAGGAACACGCTTAGGTTTCTGTTTCTGTTCCTTTTCTCCCCTCTTCCCTCCTTGCACCCTCATCTTGCCTCTCTCTCTGTCTCTCTCTCCATCTCTCTCTGTCTCTGTCTGTCTCAGTCTCTGTCTCTCTCTCTCTCCCTCTCTCTGAGTTCATTGCCTCAGGCCAGCTACAACTATGGACTTAGAATCACTGCCCTCTTTGTATTCAAGATCTATAATTTGGTATTTAGGAGAGGAACTCAACCTACACCTTCAAAGAAAAATTATCTTTTTTCATTTTCAACTGAGAAATCTTGAGAAAGGCATGAGTTGGCCCATGCACTGGCTGGTCACTGTGACCAGAGAGGTACTGGGCCCTTCTCAGTTAGATGCTTCCATTTGGAGCTACAGGAGGAGACACTAAGATTAGCAGTGCTCAAAAGATTCACTTGTTTAGAGTGGTAGAAAACTCAATTTTCAAGAAAGAATGGTAGTGCTGTTCTGGATAGCAAAGCTCTATATTTCAGAGGTTCAGGTTTAAGATCTATGCGCTGGGAAAAAAAATGGTTTTTATGGCTTAAAAAATAATCAAGGTTGCTCATAGATCTTTGATGGTTAAATAGTGGTAGCAGGTTCCTTTCTTCAGCCTTGTCTAAGGTAACATCCCCCCCCCATCCAATAGGACATATAACTCCCCCTCTTCCCAAGGACACACCACCAAAGACCCCTGCACTATTCCCAGTTTTTGAAGTGTATCTGCATGCTTGCCCATCAATAGCCAGCCCTTCCCACACTACTAAATCCACAGAACCCTGGTCTACTTTTTCCTCGCTGTGGCCAAGTGCTCAGTGAGGGAGCTCTTTCCCGCTCCAAAGGATAGGAATCTGTTAGCAGATTCCACTTAGCAAGTCCATTTGCCTTGCGTTAATTGTCCAGGAATGAGTTTGTGAGGTAATCTTGGCAAATGAATTTTGAAAGAAAATGTTCAGGGTAAGTGGTAGCTTCTGAGAAAGATTTTTCTCCAGTTGGAATTAAAATTCCCCCTTGGATGTTTACCACTTCTGGAGATGGCAAAGAAGCCTGGAGATGTGGCAGCCATTTTATAACCAGGATAGAATAAATGAGGGGACAAGCCCCATGTACAGGGGATGGGGGTAAGAAAACATGGAGAGGGCAGAGTTCTTTCCTGTTTGTTTTTTGAGACAAAGTATCACTATGACCCACTGGCTGGACTGAAACTCATGAACTCAAAGTATTTTTCCCACCTCAGCCTCCTAAGTATCTGGAACTATAGGCACACACCATCATGCCTAACTTGAGACAGAGTTCTTGACAGGCACTAGTAAACCCTGAAATTACCCAACTTGCAGATCACTCTATCTCCAGAATTTCTGAAATAGATTCCCTACTATATTTGGTTCTTTCAGCTGAGTTTTCTGTTACATATAACCAAGATGTGATATCTGTGATCTTTTATATAAGAAAATAGCAAGTTTACTTGGAAATTCAGACCTCTTTTTGTTCTAAAAGGAACAACATTGGAAATAATAGAGATACTAAAATCAAGTGGAGTGCCTTGAACCTCATAATTATCCAGTTTCAAATGAAAGAGGTTCATAATAAGAGCTAAAGAAGGAAGATGTCAAGGTATAGAAACTGCCACACAGTCTGCCACCACACTTCATCTCATGCCTATACCGACAGAGATCTGGCCCACATAAGGCAGGTGTGTGTCTCTTCAAGTGGAAAAAGCCTTGAAAAAAAATTCTTTTTTCCACCTTTTCAAAGCAATCTCATTTGCCAGCGAGACAGGCCTAGACATTTGAAATGCATTATAGCCTTCACAGCCCATGTGGGCATCTCTCATTTGGAATGCCATCTGCTGAGCGCTTCCAAAACTGTGCTCGACAGGTAATTCTATCTGTGCGGAATGCATTCAACTGATATGCAATGACTTGGTTTCTCTCAAAAGGAATGAACGAATATATATATATATATATATATATATATATATATTCATTATACATTAATTTCTGCCTTTTATGGTTCTTTTCTGCACTATGTATTTTGGTCCTTAGGTGTAGTCTATCTGATTTTGATTGTGTGTTGGGGGCGTTGGCTCAGCCCACTCTGGGGACGGGACTAGTGTGGCATGCAGTGTGGGGAATTAAACCGTAGTCCCTACTCTTGTCTAAGCTTGTTTAAGCAAGCATGTTAGTCCACTAAGCTATCTTGCTGGCCCCTCTATCTGATTTTTAATTTTAATTTTTTAAGAAATAGCCCTTTTTATTATAAATATTACAGTTATCTGAGAGGCAACATGGTAAGGAAAGCATGTGCTTTAGACCTAGAATCTGAGCTCAAAGTCTTGATTCTGCCGCATGGTATCTTCGTATATTTGGGGAAAATCCTTCATTTGGGGGCCTTAGTTCCTCCTCCATAAAATGTGAATGTTAATATGTCCTTTCACACTGGCATCACTCACTTTTATGTAACATTTTTATCTACAAGTTGTCACACTTCTAAATTGCACTGATCTTATGTCACCCAAGGATTTTGGCTGGGAGAAGATGCTATTCCTTGGTTCTCAATGCTAGGATTCTCAGTGAAGAGCAGCTGAATCTTCATTCCTTCCTCATGATTTCCTAGAAGAGTGAAGAGGATTCTAACCAATCTATTAATCAGAGCTAACAAAGACTGTCTTCTAACTCCAAACGTATTGAATTGACCAATAAAATGTCATTACATCATTTTTTAAATACAAGAAATGAGTAATGTGAAAAAAGAAATAAAGCAATAAATGCTGTAAATGAAGCAACAACTCAGAGCCAGAGCAACAATACCCAAGAGTTATCAATAGCTTAGCAGAAAGCCAAAGCAGGCCATTGGCCTTACTGGATGGATGCTGGCTGGCTGGCCACACCCACATGGTCTTGGGACAGTCTGAGAGCACTGAGTAGGGTAAACATACATTTATCTAGAAGCATCATGAGAACTAACAGAACATTAAAGACAAGGGACATGATCTTTAAAAAAAAATCAAATTATCTACACTGGGCAAATGATTAGTCGTCACAATAGAGATCAGTGTGAATGAGACTCCTAACAATAGATAAAGAAATGAAATTGAAAGTCACAGGAATTGCTGTAATGCTGGGGGGATTTGGCTGACCTTGTCAGATACAAAAGTTACATTTTTTGTTCTGTAGGTCTTGCTTTAACTGTTCTTAACCATCGAGCAGAAAAGTCTAACCACAAAAGTCTAAAAAGTAAAGCCATATTAATATGCCAAGCTGTAAAACCTTCCGCCGTTGCCAGTTTTGCTGATAACCCACTACTATTATGGACTATTGGACTATATATACGGCTATTTTCTCTCAGCTGAATGAGAGGAAGGATTTGTACTAACAGTACTTTGAAAAGATATCATGTCTGCATCTTGTACTCTAAATAGCTACTATGAAGACAACAACATGCATGTATTTACTATTATAACTGTCTTACTAACGTGTTTTAAAACTGTCTCATTGTGATTTCTTTCTCATTAAAATTAATAAAATTTAAAATAATAAAAAAAAGAAATTGCTATAATGAATCATATGAAACTATCAATATTTTGACTTTCAAAAACTTTAATTTTTTTGAAAAATATTTTTTTTTCTCCTTTGGGGGTTACTGAATTGAACTCAGACCTCACTCTTGCCAGAGAGGTACTATGCCACTGAGCTAAATTCCTGGTTCAAAACAAAAACAAAACCAAAAAAAAAAAAAAAAAAAAAAAAAAAAAAAAAAAAAAAAAAAAAAAAAAAAAAAAAAAAAAAAAAAAAAAAAAAAAAAAAAAAAAAAAAAAAAAAAAAAAAAAAAAAAAAAAAAAAAAAAAAAAAAAAACCACTTCAATTTTATGTTCAAATTGTATATAAACATTTAGCAAATAACTTTCCAGATAAATATAAATGATCAAAATAACTAAAGAGATTTTAAAACTTTAATAATCTTAGTCATTAAAGAAAGTGAATTACAAGTAAAATAAAAATCTATCCCCCATTAATAATATAAGTACCAGTTTACAGCCTACTATTAGCAAATTTCAAGAAATAATAGTCAATACCTACATTATTCTCTTCCAGAGAATAAAAAATGAAGAAAAGAAGCTATTTGTTCTACTTCAGGGTACCAGTTCACAAAAAAGTCCATACCCATGCACCTGGCAATAAGGAGGTAACATCCTGAAATCACCAAGTTTGTAACACTCCAACTCATAAAGTAATGCCTCTCAATACAAGGGTAGATTTTTTAAAAGTGAGATATTTATACCCTAAAGCTAGATATAGTCACATGGATTTTTTTAAAAAATCAATAATCAGTGAAAAAAGTAAGTGAAAGAAAATGTACATGGTAAGACTGGGCATGGTGGCACACACCTGTAAGCCCAGTGCTTGAGAGGCTGAAAACAGGAGGATCACTATGAGTCCTACCTATGTAGTGAGACCCTGTAGACCTTGTACCAAAAAAATTATAGGAGAAAATGTAAGGGATAATGTTTATAGAAAGCTTTTATATTTTATATGCACGGAAATGGTGCATGTAATATAACTCAGAGGTTTTTGTCAATGAAAAAGTCATAAAAGTGAAAGCATACATGGTAGTGACACTTAGGATAGTTATGCCTGGGGGCGAAGAAGAGTAGATAGAGGGGGCTGAGGAGGGAATTTTAATCTCTGTGACATTTTGTTTGTAAAAGTTAGAATA
This sequence comes from Myocastor coypus, assembly GCA_004027025.1. Classification (NCBI taxonomy): domain Eukaryota; kingdom Metazoa; phylum Chordata; class Mammalia; order Rodentia; family Myocastoridae; genus Myocastor; species Myocastor coypus. The sequence continues at coordinate 80,517 of PVJA010000443.1, forward strand.
AATAGTAGTGGCTCAATACCACCCTCTCCCTAAAACATATGCCCACCAAAAAAAGGTCCATGTATTTCTATTTGGGAAAAGGGTTTTTGTGCTCACTTCAGCAGCCCTTATACTAAAGTTGGAGCAATACACAGAAGATTAGCACAGCCACTGTGCAAGCATGACACAAATTCATGGAGCATTCCATATTTTTGAAAGAAAGAAGGGGAAAATATATATGGATATATGCAGGACAGCTTGGATAACTGTACCTCTGGTTTCTACTGGTCTGTTGAAAGGAGTAGTTAGTGTTTAAGTATTTCTTTACTTCTTTTTAATTTTTCTTTGGCCAATTTTTGGTCCAACTTGGCATGCTTGTATCTGGCAATCTCAACGACTAATTTGAAGACAATGTACAATATAATCACCATTGTTGAATTTTTTTCATTTTGTTCAGTAAAATTCCACATTGTTTCTAATTATTTTACTATTTTTTATTCTATTCAAGAAACAAAAATAAAATTAGACTGTTAAAAAATAGCGGAATCAAATATGTTGGAAAAATTTAATGAAAAAAAACCAAAAGGGTCTTTGCTAATGTAGTTAGGACGTTTGTTGGGATTAACCTGGACTCAGGCGGGCTCATAGTCCAATGTGACAGGCTTGAGGAAGCAAATGCAAACCCAACATGGTGTGCACGCCTGTAATCCCAGCACTCGGGAGACGAGGTGGGAGGATGGCTGTGCGTTTTGGACCAACCTGAGCTACATAGTGAGTTCAAGACCAGCCTATACTACATAGTGAGATCCTGCCCCCACCCCAACCAAAAGAAGGGCAAGGACGTAGAGAGGAACGGCAAGGACTGCTGGAGGCTACCAGAAGCTCCGAGAGAAGGGGCACAGCTCATCCTCTCACACAGAGCCTGCGGAGGGAATCAACTCTAACAACTTCCTGTTTGGTACTACAGAAAGCCAGAGCTGGGAGAGAACAAATTTCTGTTCTGCTAAACCATTATGTTTAGGGTAATCTGGTGGAGCCTAAGAACTTAACACTGTAGCACAGAAGTCAACATACGTCAAATTCTGAAAGACTTATGGACATTTTATTTATTCGTTTGTTTGTTTGAAACAAGATCTTGCTATGTAGCCCATGTTGGCTTCGAACTCATGTAAATCTTCATGCCTCAGCCTCCCAAGGGCTGGGGGGTACATGTGTGTGCCACCACACCTGGATATTTTCTTTAGTTTTCTACATAGCAATGCAAAGATGAGGCCCATGAAAACTACTAGAAAGCACTCCTTTGAGTCTCCAGGCTACTTTAGCTTAAGACGGTACTGTACCTTCACAAGTGGACGAAGTTGGTTTTCTGCTTCATCTTTGTCTTTACCTAATTTTGGCCATTTTACCCAAAAGAGTGACATAGTCTTACAGTTTTACAGCCTTCGCTTTTAGTGTTCTCCACCCCATGTCCAACCTCCCGACATCAAGCTTAGAATCAGCATTTTTAAGAATGAAGGCATGTGGTCTTCTATCACTTATTTGCACAAAGTGCTGAAGGGTCATTTAATGTAATTTGTGGCAGCTGATTTAAAAAAGTGTAAGATGGAGACTCCTGGAAATGTATATTAACTTTTCACATTAATAATTATGGACAGGGGCCTGGGGAGATAGCTCCGAGGCACAAGTGCCTGCTGGGCAAGTGCAAGGTCGTGAGTTCGAACCCTGGTCCCACACACACACACAAAAAAAAATAATAATAATAATAACAATTATTATTATTATGGACAGGACCAGTGAGATAGCTCTGGGTCTGAAGTATCTGCTTAGGCAAGCTTAGGCAAAGCACAGGGATCAAAGTTCGATCCCCCACACCACATGCCCCCCAGAGTGGCCTGAGCCAGCCATGAAAAAATTAATAATAATAATAAGTATGGAGATTATTGTCTTTGTTGATACTTATCATAGTAAGCTACATTCTCCTGGAATAGCAACTTTATGTTTTCATTGCTAGAGGTAGAACCCATGCTGCACAAGCTCTGCACCACTGCTTTCAAGAAAACCTTTAAAAGCTGGGCACGGTGGCACACGCCTGTAATCCCAGCACTTGGAAGGCTGAGGCAGGAGAATCAATGTGAGTTCGAGACCAGCCTGGGCCACAAAAGTGAGTTCAAGGCCTGCCTGAACTGCATAGTGAGATCCTGTCTCAAAAAGACAAAAAAAAAAAGAAAAAGAAAAAAGGAAACCTTTAATATGAACTTAAAGAGAGACAGACACCAAGCAACACAGGAGGAAACTAAGGAAGAACAGGGAGAACAAATACCAGGGCTTGTGCATGATTAACCAGGAGCTTTATCCAAAACTAGGAAGCCCTCTTCTCTGTCTATCCCTTCTTCCCCTTCCCTTTTTCTTTCCCCTTCCCCTTCCCCTTCCCCCTACTCAACGGGCAGGTTCCTTGCTGAATTCATCATGCTCCTGACCTATGATAGCATAGCAGGGCACCATGATAGCTGATAGAAATGACACCAGGACGGAAGGATGCGTTTCAACTGACACCCAGTGCTACACTAAATTTCTGACATCTAGATTCTCTGTGAGGCTCAGTTCTCCTGAGACTGTGTTAATGACGTAAATGCAAGTCAAGAAAGCTCAGATTTGGAATACAAAGCATTACACACTGGGCTCTCATCAGGCTGTGCAAGACCAGTATTAAAGGGGCCAGGGATGTAGCTCAGTGGCAGGAGCATCTGCCTGGCAAATGTGAGGGTCTGAGTTCTATTCCTGAAGTTGGAAAAAAAAAAAAAAGACTGGTATTCATTTACAATGTTGTTATGACTTATATCTAGTTGTCCCCCCAAAGCCTCATGTAGTCATTGGGTGGGTACTTCTAGAGTTTGAGACTTGATCCATGATCCCTGGGATTATGGGTTTTAGTACTGATGGCATTATGGGCCAAGGTACTTCTGGGATTATGGGTGTAGCCTAAGGCGGGGGCTAAGGTGGAGAGCCTGAATGTAATATAAAGAGAGACAGAAAGACAGACTCGAGCTGTTGCTGTTGCTCTGCTGCCCTGATTGATTGGCTGCCTCTGCCATCATTTTGTTGCTGTTCTGCTGCCATGAACTGGATGCTCTCTGTCTTGTTCCATTCAGCCTTGCACCAGCTGCATATGGACTGAAACCTCCAGTAACTGTGAGCTAAATAAACCTTTCCTTCTTTCATTTTGAGTGTCGGGTACTTGTCCCAGCAATGAGTAAAAAGTAACTAATACAAATGTTCTGTAGCAAGGTTCAGACTGATGCAGGTAGGTTGGTGGTTTGTTTTGTGTTCTGTGCTTTGTTTGGGGATTTGGTTGGTTTTGGTTTGGGTGTTTGTGACAAGGCTTTTGTAGCCCAAGCTAACCTGGAACTTGTGACCCTCTTGCCTCCTGCTCCTGAGTCCTGGAATTATGGGTCTGTGCCACGACCCTCACCTTTTTTGCATTTTAACAGGGTTGGCACTTTCTTCCCAGAAGCCTCTGAGAGTCTTGGCTAATTCAATGAAAGGTCACACTAAAGAGATCATGGAAAAGAACATGTGATAACTGGAGTTAACTATTAGGAAAAGAAAATGTGTAAGACCATATTTCTCCTTAAAATAGAGGGGTGTGTCTTATAGCTCACATATGTGTGCTTCCAGCTCCAGGGTTGACCACTTAGTGAAAATTCCCAAGTAAGAATCTCACCTTGGGTGCAGGTCATGCTTCCATTTTATTTATTTATCTGCTTGTTTGTCTGTTTATGTATGTATGTATGTGTGTATGTATGTATTTATTTATTTATCTTGGCAGGTCTGGCATGGCATGTGGTGCCAGGATTGAACCTGACTTTGCCTGCCCTTGCCTAAGCAGGAGCTTTACTTTATTTATTTATTTATTTATTTATTTATTTAGTCTTTTTGAGACAGGGTCTTGCTATGCAGTTGAGGCTGGCCTTGAGCTCACTTTTGTAGCCCAGGCTGGTCTCGAACTTGCACCGATCCTCCTGTCTCAGCCTCCCAAGTGCTGGGATTACAGGCGTAAGCCACCATGCCCGGCTCTAAGCAGGAGCTTTAGACTGCTGAGCTATCTCGCTGGCCCCATGCTTCCATTTGTGGTCCTGGCAGCTGGAACCTCAATAGGAATACATTGATAGAAAGGTTTAGCTTTCTTTGGCTAACTCAGAATATTTTTATTACAAGATTAACCACTAACTTAATAAAATATATCTCAAGGACACAAAATGATGCTTTCACAGATCCCAAGAACCATCTTCTAAGAACAAAATTTAACAAAAGAGACAGACAACATGGCTCATAACAGCACAGACTTCTGGGCCAGGCAGACACGAGTTAAACGCTGGAGCAGTCATATCTGAGAATTTAATATCTGTGAGCCTTAACTCCCCTATCTGTATAGTGGGCATAGTGGTACCAATTTAGTGAAAGAACTATGACTATTTTTTTTTTGTCTTTTTGAGACAGGGTCTCGCTATGCAGTTCAGGCTGGCCTTGAGTTCACTTTTATAGCCCAGGCTGGTCTCAAACTCGCATCGATCCTCCTACCTCAGCCTCCCGAGTGCTGGGATTACAGGCATGCGCCACCACGCCTGGCCCAAACTATGACTATTAATGTCTATAAAATGCCTTATATAGTAGCTTGTGAATAGCCTAGTTTGGAGAAAAGATCAATGTTATTTTTAACTACACTAAGAGTTAGCAGTGTTCTTCCAAGGTATCTTAATGTTCTCCAGGATATTATTCTCTGAAGTTTGTGAATGCTTTGAGATTCTTTGAGAAAATGTACTATATTTGGAAGAGATTTAACTTGTGCTCTGTGTCTAAGTCATAGAGATAAGGCCAGGGAGGACTGTAATGTTTTTCTAGCTGTTTGACTGTTCTAAAATAGTGAATGCATTAATCAGAACTCTTACAGTTGCAAGTGAAAGAAATCCAACTGGCTTAAACAAAAAAAGGAAATTTACTGACTCATATAAGTGAAAAAAAAGCCCACCAACACAAGGGTGTGGTGGCTTCATAATTACTTGGATCCAGATACATCAAAGCCAGTTATCTGTTGGTTCTGGTTTCTTCTTTGTAGATTCCAAAGGGAAGTCCAGGCTAATATTCTATCCACAGAAAAGAGAGTATTTCTTTTTCATAATTTTTCATTGGCCCAAATCATATGCCTATCTCTGAACCAATCATGAGGACAGAAGACATGTTATTCTAACTAGCCAGGATGGATTATCATCCGAGTTTAGGGCTGTATTGTCAGGAAATATTGACATATGATTGGGACATTTTTACCAATAGAAAGATGAGGCTGGCCCCGGCGGGTTGGCTCAGTGGTCTGATGTGCCTGCTTGGGAAAGCTTGGGTGGCTTCAGGGACCATGGTTCAATCCCCGGCACCATATACTGTGCCAGCCCTGCCCTCGGGGCAGGCTGAGCCGACCATAAAAATGAGTGAATAAATAAAGGTTCTGAAACAAGAAAAAAAAAATAAATAAAATATTAAAAAAAAAAGAAAGATGAGGCTGTTGTGCCAGAAAGTTATATAAACAAAGCAATCTCTACAAAAGGAAGTACAACTATAGGAGACTAGTTAAAACACAATAACTCTCCCTGGTTTCTTGCTGGTAGAAACTGATTTTTGCAGTCAGGCCTCTGTAACTGCAGGTTCGACATACAAGGACTCAACTAACTATGAATGGAAAATATTCAGAAAACATTCTAGAAACTTCTAAAAGCAAAACTTAAATTGGTTGTGTGATGGACAAGCACACTGAATCCATGTGAATGAAGTCTTGTATAGGCACACCCTGCTGCAACCTCTTGCCATTTTACAGATCATCAGACTCTCCTCAGCCCTTGTCATTTGAATATCATAGGCTGTGAGTTCTCATTTGTGTATTATGTAGTTAAGCTCGCAATGGTTGAATCCTTACTGAACACGTATAGGCTTTTGTCTTTGTCATTCTCTAGGCATTGCAATATTACATTTGCATTGTATTAAGCACTATAAGTAATCTAATGTGATTGAAAGCCTGTGGTAGGACGTGTATGCATGACATGCAAATATTACATTTCATATAAAGGACTTGAGCATCTGCAGATCTTGGTGGAAGGTAGAGGTCCCCAAACAAATTCCTCCAGGATCCTGAGGAATAATCATGTCTACCCCATCATGGACACTGAAATGTACATTCAAATTCTATTTTTAAAAAATTATGTAAGTCTGACCAATAATGTATTCTTGCATGACAGAATGTAGGCCAGTTACATGAAGATTAACGTATCAGAAGCTGCAAATAAATTATTTTACATAAGAGTAGTTTCACAGTATTTGGATGATTTTTGTGTGTGACCACTCCCCTAACCAGCTCATCCTATAACAAAGGAAACTGCCATCTGTCACTTTGCTTGTATGAAATATTTCTGGAGGTGGCTTGCCAACTTCAGCCAGAATTATAAAACTAATGAGTTTTTAGCTACCATATGCACAGAGTGTAATAATAGCAGGTTCTAGGCAAATGTTGTCTACTTACTTTTGGAAGTGCTTTCCCTCCATGATAGGAGCAGATGCCCAAGTCTCTATTAAGAATTCTGTTTTCTTCATAAATCTGTACAGTGACATGGAGTCCTCATCTTCTTGTGAAGTGATTTTATATGGAAAACATAGCCCTTGTGACCGTGTTTCTCCTGGGATTTTTAGTCTTTGTTACATAGAGACTACCCTTCATTATGTAAGAAGTAAGTACCAGATGTCTTTTCAGAAATTTGACCAGTTTAAAATTTCTGATGGTTTTCTGCTCTTTCGATGCCTTACTGATTTATGCACATACAAACGCAATCAAGATTTAAATTTCCTAATATTTCTTGCCACTTACATTAACATGATTATTCGTACCCAGGGTTTCATGCAGTAGTAGAGCAGGTTAGATTATGTGGTGGTAACAAATGGCTTTCAAAGTCAATGGTTTATAATAATAAAGACTCATTTTCATTCTCATGTGTTTCACCAGTTTGCTTCCTTGGGGTCCCAGTATGCAGATCTCTACCAATAAATTCCAGAGGTATTCACACCTTGCTAAGGGAGTGGTAGGAGGGATTGTATAAATCTAAAAATTAGAATACTAACTTTTGTTTTGTTTTTTTGGGACAGGGTCCCACTGTGTGGTCCTCACTATGTGGTTCAGACTGACTTTCAACTCACTGTGTAGCCCAGGATGGCTTAGAACTTGCAGCAATACTCTTGCCTCAGACTGCAGGTGTCTGCCACTAAGCCTTGCTCTAAGATACTTTTTCTGTTTGTGTTAATGCCAGAAATTTAGCCCTGTCCATTAATAGTGCCCAGAAGCAATTGCAGCCCAGTGGCAATGAGTACTAATAATGCCCAGCTCTTCTCTTTTAAATTTTACTCATCAGGCCAGCAAGATAGCTCAGTGGACTAAGGGCCTGCTTTGACAGGCACAGGAACTAGGGTTAGATCCCTGGTCCTGCATTCCACGCCAGCCCTGCCCCCAAGATGTGGTGGTGTGTGCCTATAATCCCATCACTTGGGAGGCTGAAAATAGGAGCATCACTATGAGTTCAAGCTGTGTGGTGAGACCCTGTAGCAAACACATAAAATGAACATATATACATACATACATACATACAAATTTTATTCATCAATGGTAAAAGAAATTAAGACTCCTAGAGAAATGTCTGCTTCTAGATTTGAGTCACAGATAGATTGTTTCAGAAGATAAAAATGCTGAGCATGGCAGCACTTTCCTATAATCCCAGCACTGAGGAGGCTGATGCAGGAGGATTGCCATGCCTTCGAGGCCCACCTGGGCTACATAGTGAGTCAGTCAAGGCCAGACTGACCTACAGAGTGAGGGCTGTCCCCAAAAACTGAAAAGAAGAAAGAGAAGCATTGTAGAACTGAAAGCACATGTGCATTCATTCATCAATCACTAGCTATTTGGATAATTTCCACTTTTTATCTATTATAAATCATGATATTCTATAATCCCACCATTTTAAGTTAATGCAAGGAAATCACAAACTCAGGACAAGCCTAGAAACTTCACGAGACCCTGTCTCAAAATAAAACATTAGAAATAAAACAAAACAAAACAGTCAAAGGTGTAGCTCAGTGTGGCAGTCCTGGATTCAATCTCTTGAATAATAATAATAATAATAATAATAATAATAATAATAATAATAATAATAATAATAATAAATGTTCACATACAAGCTTTTTGTGGGCATGTTTTCAGTTCTCAGATATATTACAACAAGTAGTAGCAAGTCTGGGTCAGAATTATTTTGTTTAAGGGATTTTTTTTGTCTTTCATTTTGTTTTGTTTTGTGTTTCTGTTGTTGATTTTTGAGGCAAGGTCTCGTTTGTAGATCAGGCTGGCCTCAAACTTCCAGTGACCCTCCTGCCTCAGTCTTCAGAATTACTGGTATTATAGTCATGTGCCACCATGCTTAAATTTTTAAGAAATTGCTAGACTGTTCTCCAAAGCAGCTGTCATAATATTTTCATCAGATATATTATTTTCAAATATTTTCTCCCCATCTGTGCATTTTGAGACATGATCTTGCTAAATTACCCAGGATGGATTCGAACTTGTGATCTTGCTGCCTCTGCGTCCCAGAGTGCTAGAATTACTAGCATGTGCCACAGCACCTGCCTTGTCCTATTCTTCATGATGCCTTCTAGAGCACAAAAGTTTTCATTTTGATGATGTCTAATTTCCTTTTGTTTTTGTTGTTTATCTTTGCAAGGTTATATCTAGCACTAACATTTACATCTTTGGCTCATTTTAAGTTAGTTTTGTACACTATGTGAGATAGAAATCCATATAAATTCTTTGGTATATAGACATGTAGTCATCCTAGAATGATTTATTTAAAAAAATGATTTTTGTTCTTCCTTGAATTGCCTTAAAACTCATGGTGAAAATCAATTGACTATAAGCAAAAAGACTTATTTCTGCATTTTAAATTTTATTCCATTGAGATATTACTATTACTATTGTTGTTATTATTATTAATATTAAAATTATTATTACTCCAAGTACTGCATTGACTGTCGCTTTGTGATGTGTTTTGAAATTTAGATCTGTTCCCCAATTTTTTAAAAAAAACTGTAAGTTTTTCTGTTTTATTGGTACATTTAAACTAGACTTCATACATTAAGTGGATGTATCCTGAACATATACTCATAAGTGAAATAAACCAGATCTACATGTGTAAATATCGTATAGTTTCCCTAGTATAAGAACCCAAAAGAAGAAATAAAAATGGAGAGACACAACACAGCTGAATGGAAACCAAAGACTTAACTGTTATACAATGAAGTGATAGCAAATAGAAAAGATAGGAAACAAGGCAGGAGAGAAATCATACACTTATATGAAAGGGTGCCTAAGAACTACCCAAATATTTTTCACACCAAGGATAGCAATGGGTAACACTAAAATTATGCTGGGAATACCTGTCATTCTTGTCTTTTAGATTTGTGGTGCTTCTAATGTAACTTCAGTTACCTCTATACTCTCTCTCAAAGAAATGATTGGTTTACAAGAGAAAAAAAAAAGATACATCTTGCTTCTTTTTTTATTATTATTATTCCCATTCCCCTTGTCTCCCTGCAACTGCTCTTCCCCATCTTATTTATAAAAACTTTCCTTCCATTTTATAAATCTTTTTTATTTTAAAGAGAACTTAAGTATAAAAACAACACAGAACCTGAAAAAAAGACAACAGGAAATCAACACTAGTTGTCACATTGCGTATTGGTATTTTCAAAGTAGTTGTTCAGATTACCAGAAGTAAACATGTAAAATTGGTGAACAAATAAATAAACAAGCATTATTAACTGTTCCTTTCTACAAACCAATAGAAATTAGTATTATAATTATCATATATATATATATATATATATATATATATATACATATATATATATATATATATATATAACTTTCTTCTTTCTTTTCTTATTTCCCCCTGTCCCAGCTATCTTTTGCTTCTGAGTATTCTCTTTCCTTTTCACAGTATCTATTCTACCCTTTAAATCTTATTTATCTTGTTTTTTTTTACACTAGGGAGACAAGTCTGACTTATTTCACTTATGAGTATGATCTCTAGTTGCATGCATTTACCTATAAAAGGTAGTTTACTTTTCTTTATAGCAGAGTAATTCTCTATTTTATTAAAAAACAAAAAACAACAAAAAAAAAACATCTTTTTTTAGCCCTTCCTCAGTTGATGGGCCATTATTGAAGGGTTACACTATTGGAGGGATTATATTGTTGGTTTACATTGATGGACATTTGAGTTGTTTCCAAGATCTGGCTATGACAAATTGTGCTGCTATAAACACTGGTGTACATATATTGCTGTGGTATGTTTTTGATTCTTCAGGGAAGGAGAAAAACTGAATCAAATGCGACCTCTAGGTCTAGATTTTGAGAAATTACCCCATGCTGATTTCCACAGCAATTGCACCAGTCTACACTCCCACAAAAAGTGGAGGAGGGTTCCTTTTCCTCACAATCTACCAACATTTGTTATTCATTGATTTTTTTCTTTTCCTTTGAATTAAGTATTGTCTTTAATTGAAAAGCTAACAAACCTTCTAGTTACATTACTCTCCCAAACTACAGAGTTGGTAGTTACTGAGTCTCTAGGCAACATATTCAAAGCCAAGAAGATTAAAAATTTAAAAGTAAATAAAGCAAGTTCTCAGGTCCAACTAAAGGAGTCCTGCCACACACAGGCTAATATATACCAGTGATACTGCATGTCTTAGGAGGCTGGAAGACATTTTAAACAACCCCACTTGTAACAGTTACTTCAAGTATCCTTTTTCCAGTTTCCAACTCCTGAATAAAGATAATGTGTTGTTAGTTGTATTGCATAAAACTTTTTGCAAGTTGTTTTATTTACAATGCCAACTTTTAGAAGTTCACTGAAGTTAACTGGGCAATAACAGAAAACCTACAGTTCAGTTTTATTTAGAATAAAGAAAACCAGCAACTTTTGCTCAAACTAGAAGAAATTCAACCATTCATTTGGAATCTGTAACTCAAACTACACATGCAGTGAGGACAATATTATGCTAATATAATTGTTTTGCTACTGCATTTGTTGTTTGTCTAATATTAACAATTATAAGCTGAGCAGTGCAACTAGTATTTGGAACAATCCTTCTAGTGTTACAGTGTCAGGCACAACATTTCACATCTCTTCACACCACTGGTTCTTCTTGCGTACCTGTGCTTCTTCCTCTTCAGTAAAATATTTTTTTTTGATTAAAAATCTTGTGAATCTCCTCAGGAGTTTTCCCCTTGATCATATTGGCAACAGTCTTGCATGTAACATTAAGCAAACCTTTGATGTCTAGGTAGTTTGCTGCCAGAATAAGTTCAAAAAGGGTTCCTTGATCAACTTTCAGGAATTCTTGGTCCCAAACAGGGGTATCATCTGTTCACTGTTCTTTGTCCACATCACCCTCAGGAAGAGGAGTGTCATCTCGTTCAGTGGGTGCACCACTGAACGACCTTTTCTTTTTTTTTTTTACGACCTTTTCTTTAATATTGCTGCATTAACATTTGGTAGAGGAACTGGGTCATCAACTCTTCATCATCCATTCCCAAATCTTCCAACATGGTCTTGATTGTCACAGAATGTTTGGCAATTTCAACATCAACTCCAATTGTCTCTCCATCAGAACTCTGCAACTTGGCTAGGGAGATAGCTCCGAGGCACAAGTGCCTGCTGGGCAAGTGCAAGGTCGTGAGTTTGAACCCTGGTCCCACAAAAAAAAAAAAAAAAAAAAAGAACTCTGCAACTTAATTGAAGGGATGGCATTTGGCCTCTAAAAGACTGCAGACCAGAGGCAGAAGAGAACAGAAAGATGTTCCCACAGGTTGGAGAAAGGTGGCAGTAAACAAAACCACTCAGTTATTGGTTGGTTTCTTTTTTTTTTTTTTTTAAGAATTTTTTATTTTATTTATTTATGTTTTTCTTGTTTCATAACTTTTATTTGCTTATTCACTCATTTTTTTATGGCTGGCTCAGCCCGCGCCCCAACGGCAGGGCTGGCACAGCATGTGGTGCCGGGAATCGAACCGCGGTCCCTGAAGCCGCCCAAGCTTTCCCAAGCAGGTGCTTTAGACCACTGAGCCATCCCGCTGGGCCCCATGGTTGGTTTCTTGATGATAGCCTTTCTTTCTTCAGTTTCACTGATTGAAACCGATTTATTTAGAATTTTTATATCTTCTTGGTTCAGTTTTTGTAATTCATATGTAAGTAGAAATCTGTCCATTTCTTCTGTTTTCCATCTTATTAGAATACAGGCTCTCAAAGTAGGTATTGATGATCTTCTAGATTTCTAAAGGTTCACTTGTGATTTCTCCCTTTACTTTCCTAACTGCATGGATTTGATATTCTTTCCTTTTTTGGTAAGGTTGGATAAGAGTTTATTAATTTTATTTAATCTTTCAAAGAACCAACCCATTGGTTCATTGTTGCTTTGCATTTTCTTAGTCTCTATTGCATTAACTTTTGTTCTGATCATTATAATTTCTACTCTGACCCTTATAATTTTCTCCCTCATATGAGCTTTGGGATTGACTTGCTCTTCTTTTTCTAGAAGCTTGAGGTTTACTGTTAGGTTGTTTATTTGAGCTCACTCTGTTTTTTCTGATATGAGGATTCACCATTATAAGTTTCTCTTGTAGAACCACTTTCATTGTGTCCTATATTTGTGGTATGTTGTATTGGTATTATCATTTAGTTGAGGAAACTGTATAATTTCTTCTTTAATTTTATGTGTGAAAATTGATTATTAAAGGAGGATATTGTTTAATTTCCATGACTTTATGAGTTTATGAAGTGGTTTCTTTTGATTTCCAATTTTATTGTACTATAGTCTGGTAATATGATTGAGGTAATTTCATGTCCTTTGCATTTACTTAAGTATGTTTTGTAAGCTAGTATTACATACAGCTGAAGAAAATGTGAATTCTAATATTGTGGGTGGAATGCTATAGCCATCTACTAAGTCTGTTTGTTCATGGTTTGTTTAGCTCTGATATTTCTTTATTGACTTTTTGTCTAGTTTATTTGTCTACCTGTGGCAATGGGGTATTGAGGTCTTCTGTAGTATAATTCTATTACTGTTTAATTAATATTTTATATCTGCTCATATTTGATTTATATGGTTGAGTGTTCTGGTATTTGATACATATATATTTACAATTATTATCTATTCTTTTTGAATTGTTCTTTTTATAAGGATGTGGTGATCTGCTTTGTCTCTATTAATTAGTCTTGGCTTGAAATCTATGTTGTCTGCAAAGAGAATAACTACTCTTGTTGGTTCCTATCACATGGAATACATTTCCATCCTTTGACTTCTACTCTTTGATTTTTTGAGAATTAAATGTGTTTTTTTTGTATGCAGCATTGTTAGATCTTTCTTTTTCATCAGTTCTGCCAGTCTATTTACATTGAGACCACTTACACTGATAGTTGTAACTGATATGTATTCACTCACTCATCTTTGTCATATAATTTTCCTATTATTTATCCTTCTTCTTTAATTACTTGCCTTGCCTGGTGGAGTCATACTGTTGGAGCTCACGGGCTTGTAGTCCTTGTTATCCCTTTCTAGAATATCTTGTAGTGCTGTTCTGTTGGCATTGGATTTCTTTAGGTATTCCTTGTCATGAAAGTATCTTATGTCTCCATCAATTTGAAAAAATGGTTTTGCTGTGTATATCAATCAGGGTTGGAGGTTTTTTTCTTTTGGGTCTTGAAATATTCCATTCTCTCCTTGACTTGAAAGTTGATTCCAGGGCCCGGCAGGATGGCTCAGTGGTCTAAAAGCGCCTGCTTGGGAAAGCTTGGGCGGCTGCAGGGACCGTGGTTTGATCCCCGGCACCACATGCTGCACCAGCCCTACCCTCAGGGAAAGCTGGGCCGGCCATAAAAATGAGTGAATAAACAAAGGTTCTGAAACAAGAAAAAAAAAAATTAAATTAAATTTTTAAAAAACCCCACCTTGAGCCGGGCGTGGTGGCTCACGCCTGTAATCCCAGCACTTGGGAGGCTGAGGCAGGAGGATCGTTGTGAGTTCGAGACCAGCCTGGGCTACAAAAGTGAGCTCAAGGCCAGCCTAAACTGCACAGTGAGACCCTGTCTCAAAAATTAAAAACAAACAAACAAACAAAAAAACCCACCTTTAAAAAAAAAAAAAAAAGAAAGTTGATGCTGAGAATTCTGCTATAAGAGGAATAGGCTTTTCTTAATATGTGATTTCTTTTCTCTAGCAGCATTTTTAATAGATTTTATTTTTATTTTTGATATACATAATAATTATATTCATTGTAGAAAATTTATAACTGTAAATGATATAACTTAGGGCTTTTTTTTCCCCAATTCCTCTACCCTCCCTTCAACCTGTCTTCCTCCAACAGCTTTTAATATTTTATTCTTGTGTTGAATTTCTGGATTCTTGACTATTACATGTCTTGGTATATTTTATTTTTTGTTTTGTTTTACCATGGCTGAATTGAGTTCTATATGCCTCACTTATCTGTATATCAAATTGTTTTTCCTTGCTTGGGAAATTTTCTGCTATTACTTCTATAAACAGGTTTTTATGTCATTAGCTCTAGCTCCTGTTCTTTCATTAACTCTAATCAACTTATACTATTCTTCTTTGCATCATCTAGCAGCTGTTGGATTAACTTTTTATGATCCCTTATTATTTTTAAGAAATCTTTCTTTTCATGCATTTTAACCTCAATCCTGTCTTCTATATCTGAGATTCTGTTCTCACAGTATTTCATTCTTCTATATCTACTTTTAGTGAATCTTTTACTTTTCTAGATTCTGTTTGCATTTGTTTGATGTATTCCTTTCCTGCTATATGTTGGGCAATTATGGTTTCCATAATTTTCCTAAACTCTCCTATTTTTTTCCATCTGTATTTGTTCTAGAGTCATTATGTCATTATGATCAGCATCTCAATTATTTCTTCTTTTTTTCTTTGTTTTTTTGAGACAGGGTCTTGCTATGCAGTTCAGGCTGGCTTTAAGCTCATTTTTATAGCCCAGGCTGGTCTCGAACTCACACTGATCCTCCTGCCTCAGCCTCCCAAGTGCTGGGATTACAAGCATGCACCACCACACCTGGCTCTCAATTATTTCTGATTTAAATTTTTCTAGGACCCTATTCATCCACTTTGTTACTTTCACTGTTGCTACTTCAGCAAGTACAGGTGTATTGCTTTAAACTGTTCCATCTCATTGCTCCCTGAGATTGTCTGTGGTGAGCTTGGAATTGAGGGTGGAATCTTGTTTAAGTGACCACTTCTTGTTTTCTATTTTCTTCAAGTTTAATTGCTAGACTGATGCTTAAAAATGTCTTATGGTAGATAGTATTTAGAACGCTTATGAAATGACTATGTCTTAGAGATGTCGCAAAGGTATAGTTGGCTTTTGGGTTTTGAATCTGTTGGAACATCTTGCCTCTTCTGTTTATTCATGATGAAAAGTTGTTACCTATTTGGCCCAGCCCCTTGTTTTTTCCACTAGCCTACAGTATTGTTCATAACATTTAGGCAATGTTAGTTTTGGTATATCAGGCAGAACAACTGATTAGAATAATTATGTCACCTTGGCTAAAGAGTTAAAAGTGGCCAAGTGCAGTGGTACAACAGCACCAAAAAACAGTCTAGAGGGGGCCAGGGAAATAGCTGCATGGCACAAGTGCCTGCCTGAAAAGTGCAAGGTTTTGAGTTTGAACCCTGCTCCCGCAAAAAAAAAAAAAAAAAACAGCCTAGAAAATGACAAACTGAGGTAACTATTAATTCTCTGCGTTTAACTATTTGAACTAGATTTGTGGTTATATAACAAAACCTAAAGCAAACCAGAAAAATGTAACTAGTAAATAAGCCCTCAGTATGGCAATTTTACCCTCAGGGCAGAAAACCTAAAAGAGCTTAGGGAGAAAAATAGAGACATAGAAAAAGAGGAAGAGATTAGAAGCAAAACTGGAAAACAAAGACAGATCACACAAACTGAGAAACTCACAAAGACAGGAATGAAAAAGAAGAAATGAATAAAAACAATATTTAAATAAAAACAATAATAGAACAATAAGAAAAATAGAAACAATATTTAAACTTAAGGGGAAAAAAATTGAGAAGAAAAAAATGTCCCCACCAGGGTATGTTTCTGCCATCATGGAACAGAGTGGGCAGACAGAGCCCAGGTCTGTGTTGATCAATCCCTATAAACCAGCCTTAGCTTTATGGCAGAGTAATGGACAATCCCAGCAAGCTATACCTTTAGTTCCACTGAAGTTCATGCTGGTTTCTGACTGCAAAACTGAACCCAGTTTGTTGAACCTGCAACACTCTGTGTGCCTCCTGACAGCTTCAGCTCAGCTCCTTGACCTCCTGCTGCCTTGAATTAAATTGCCCCTCACTCCATCACCAGGACACTAGATAGAGCCAGCCTACAGCTGCTCTGGGTTCCAAGCTCCTTTGGCCCCTCCCCAAGATGGCTACCAGCCAGTCATCCTCTCCTGAGAGACATCTGAATCTGAATAACCCAGTAGCCATTGCAGCTCACTGTGTTTACTGCTCTGCCTCACTGGTTTGTTTCTCTGAAGAGGCCTCAGGGGTCACCACTAGTCACGGTGTATCTGTAGGTTCAAGCTGCCCCTCCTGTGCAGTGTGAGTCAAGGCTCAGGGAAAAAGCAGTACTTCTGTCTCTTCCTTCTGCATTGAGGTCTGTTTCTTTGCTCTCCCTGTGTGCTTCACCTGTCTCTTCAAATCCTTGCTGGGTGCCAGAAACTTACTTCCCTCCTTTTCTTTGCCCTCACATTAGTATTTTCAGGTTTTTGGACACCAAATCTCAGAAAGGCTGTTTCTATGTACCATTCTGTCATCTTCCCAAATGTCTGAAAGCTGGAATTTTATTTATTTATTTATTTTTTTTTTTTTTTTGAAAGCTGGAATTTTAGTAGAGAAAACCTTGGAGACTATTGCCATGTTAATGATATTAAGGTTTTAGTGCCATGAATGTGAAATACCTTTTCATTTAGTTAGTCTTTCACTATTACTAAAGGATAAGGCTTCATAATTACTTAGGAAATGATAGGTTTTGCTTAATTACATATGTACCCTGAAATGTTAAAGGTTTAATATCACAAAGTTTATTTCTAATTTGCAATAGATTTTCAGCATAAATGAATTGGGGTTGTGTTCCAAAATAACCATTCAATGATCTCAATTGGAAGGCAGCTCCATATTATAGTTGAATCACTTTGAATACATAGCTTCTAGGCTATCAAGAGAAAAGGTGAAAGAACTAAAGTAGCAGACACCAGATGCATCAGCTTTTAAAACCTTTATTCAGAGGAGACACATGTATCTTTTGCCAACAGTCAATTGGCTAGAACTGGTAACATGACCCTGACTGGCTAGGAGGGGCTAGGAAAATGTCAGACAGTGTAGATAGTATATGAACATTTGGTGATCAACAAATATCTGTTATAGATTGAATTATGTTGCCTTAACATAACAATATTTGAAGATAGTGCTTTTTAAAAGATAATTGAGGGAGCTGGGGAGATGGCTCTGAGGCACAAGTGCCTGCTGGGCAAGTGAAAAGGTCATGAGTTTGAACCCCGGTCCCACAAAAAAAAAAAAAAAAAAAAAAGATAATTGAGGTTAAATGAAGTTGTACAAGTGGTGCCCTTACCTGATAGGAATCAGCATTTCTCTTTCTCTTTCCTCTTTCTCTTTCTCTCTGTCTCTCTGTCTCTCTCTGTCTCTGTCTCTTTTTCTCCTTCTACCCCCCCCTCTGCCACACAAAGCCAAGGCCATGTGAAGACCCAATGAATAGGTGGCCATGTGCAAGCCAGGGAAAAAAGTCTTAACTGAAACCAACTCTGCTAACATCCTGATCTTGGAATACCACTCCCAGAACTGTGAGGACACAAATATATCTTATATAATCTCCCCAACCCCCTATTCTGTTGTATCTTGTATGGAAGGCCAAGTTAAGCAATACCTTGTCACAGATTCAAGTAGTAATGGAAGACTAGAGGAAAAATAGCTGGCCATGCTGGTGCGTGCCTATAATCCCAGCACTCAGGAGGCTGACACAGGAGGATTGTTGCGAGTTTGAGGTCACCCTGGGATAGATAATGAATTGAAAGCCAGTCTGCACTGCAAAAAGACCAAAAAAAAAAAACAAAAAAAAAAAAACAAAGAGAAAAAATGGGCATGTTTTAGAATGCTTTAAATTAATCTCTTCTTAATTGCTATGCAATGGAACTCTGGGTTTTGCTTTGTTTTGTTTTGTTTTTACCATCTTGTATAGCAATGTACCATCCTCTTTCCCACATACTTAGGTACTCCTTTTAATGTCTGGTTCATGCAGGTTTGTTGAAGTCATTATCAAAGCATCCAGGGGCTTCATTTGTTTCAACCAATTCTACCTCAGATCTAGCTCTTTTCCTTTCTCTTCTTTCTTATGTTGTTCACTCAGGATAGTTCCTCAGAGGAACAGTAAGCCACTCTTACTAGAAGAAAGGAGAATGGATACTGGTAAGCAATATGAACAGATATTAACCATACTCCTCAGTATGAGGAAAGGAGGCAACAACAAAACCACAGACTTTTTCTCTGTTCCCAGTAATGTGGAGTGCTGTGTGCCACTCCAATCCATCTCTCAGAGATGATCATAAAAGCCCTAATTATATTCTGTGAAAAAAATTTCATATACAAATATATATATATAAACTTGATGTAATGTATAATATATATAATTTTTAAAATTTATTTATTTATTTATTTTTTCTTGTTTCAGAACATTTCTTTGTTTATTCATTCATTTTTTGTGGTCGGCTCAGCCCGCCCTGAGGGCGGGGCTGGTGCAGCATGTGGTGCCGGGGATCGAACCGCGGTCCCTGAAGCCGCCCAAGCTTTCCCAAGCAGGCGCTTTAGACCACTGAGCCATCCCGCCGGGCCCATAATATATATTAAATGTATGTACAGGATGACAGTGTTTTGATTATATAGGTTTTGTGTGTGTGTGTGTCTGTGTATGTATATTGGCTTTTGTTTGCTTTTTGGTTTTTGACAGGGAAGTGGCTTGCTTTCTTTTTCTCTCACATCACTCTGACAAATTATCCTTCCAACTCAACTGTTTAAAGTTGAGTTTGCACAGTTTGTAGGACTGGAGATCTTGGCTGTAATTCTGTAGTTCTGAGTCACTGGTTATCTAAAGGCTTGTTGGGCCTTGAAGATCTGCTGCCAGAACCACCAGTTACCGGAGCCATAACTGGTGCTGGCTGTTGGTGGCAGTGTTTGGTACTTCTCCTCAAAGCTGCTTGAGTGCCTTCACATCATGGCTAACTTCCCTCAGAGCCCCAAGGCAGAATCCACAGCAACCTTTAAGACATCCTAGAAAGCATGCGCTGTCACTTCTGCCCTGTTGTATTACTGCACGGCCGGGGCTCTCTTATGATAGGAGTCAACTACATAAAGGAATAAGTAAGGAGAGGAGAGTCATAGGGACCCATCTTGCTACCACACCACCCTTTTCCATGTTGGTGGCAAGGTCTCTGTCTCTACTGAAGAAGGGCACCCAAAGATACCAAGTCCTAATTCCTGGAATAGGTTGCATTGCAGGAAAATGCTACATGGAAAAGGGATCTTTGCAAATATAATTAAACCAAGGACATTGACACAGGAATAGTATCCTAGATTCTACATGTTTATACTAACCATAATTAGACCTCATAAGCAAGCATAACAGAATGTTTGCCTTTTTCCAAATTCTCCTGTACAAATTCTAGCCCCCAAAATGATGGTGTTAGGCTTTGGGGCCTTTGGAGGTAACTAGGTCATGAGGGTGGAGTCCTCAGGATTTGGATTAGTGCCCCCCCCCTTTTAAAAGAAAGTAAAGGTTTATTTAGCTCACAGTTTGTAGAGGTTTCAGTCCTTACTCAGCTGGCTGCAAGGCAAGGTAGTGCAAGGCAGAGGTCAGCCCTTCATGGCAACAGAAAACAGCCAAAGTAGGAGAAGCAAAAAGGAGCAGCATTGAATTAGTATCCTTATAAAAGAAAGCCTGGACAGCTCTCTTGACTCTGATGTCTGAGGACAGCACAAGAATTCTACAACCTGAAAACCCTCACCAGGGCCCATCAAACAACTCCTTATTTCCCTCTCCTTTTAGCACCTGGGAATCACCATGCTACTTCCCATATCTGTGAATGTAACTACATTCTGTTATTTTAGTATACAAAGTTCATGTCAGTTTGCTCTCTTGCAACTGCCAGAGGATGACATAACATCTTTCCACCTCCTTCTTTGGAAATTATAAGAATACATCAATGGACACAGGTAGTTTTTATTTTTATTTTTATTTTTATCTTTTATTTGTTTATCTGGTACCAGGTCTTGCTATGCAGCTTGGGCTCATAGTGATCCTCCAGTCCTAGCCTCCCCAGCACTGGGATTACAGGCATGGGCCATCACACCTGGTTTTAGTGGTTGGCATGGTGAGCATGGGGCTCAGGAGCCAGTGTAGCATGTGGTACCAGGGATCAAACCTGGGTTCTTGCATTTGCCAAGCAGGCACTTGGACCACAAGGCTATCTCCCCAGCACCATAGATAGTTTTCATACTTAGATACATATGTAGCCATTTTTATCATTGGTGTATTAAAATATTGTACATACTTTTCTTTGCTCTTTGAAAATGTTATTGAATTTATATTTTGAATAATCATTTCATTCTTTGAGGTTGGGCCAACCTTTTCTGAAGTTCCTTTATAAGTTCTCATTTAATACTAGCGTGTCCACAGTATTCCATCTCACATGGTTATATGTGTTCAAAAAGTACATTTCTACAGTTTGACAGTAGTTTCCTCTCATTATCCAAGGCTGTCTGATCATGCTTCAGGATTATGCTCCCCTCCTGCTGTATATTTCATAATTTTTTCCATTTATTACCACCTCAAGGAAAATGGAAAATGGTAATAATAGTTATAGACAGAGAGATCAATTACACAAGTGTCCAAAAGCCAATTCTTAGAACAGCCATTTTTACTCATACTAGGGATTCTGGGAGAAATTTGGGGAGCTAATATTTATCTAGCCATCTATGGAATTAAGAAGGGAGTTTCTTACTGTGTACTCTTTTTTTTTTTTTTTTTTTTTTTTTTCCTTTTTTAAAAAAATGTGTTAGGCCAGGCACGCCTGTAATCCCAGGACTTGGGAGGCTGAGGCAGGACAGTCGATGTGAGTTCCAGACCAACCTGGGCTACAAAAGTGAGTTGAAGGACAGCCTGAACTGCAAAGCGAGACCCTGTCTCAAAAAAAAAAAAAAAAAAAAAAAAAAAAAAAAGTTTTTAGTACAGGGCTTACATGGTCTCACTACACAGATGGGACTACACTACACAGATTCTCCTGTTTTCAACCTCCTATATGCTGGAATTATAGGCATGCACCATGATGCCCAGTCTTAATTTCAGTCTCAATGCACCCAGGGGCAGGGCTGGCACAGCACAACTGAGGATTGAACCCTGGCTGCTGTACTCTGCCTAAGTAGACGCTTTAGTCCACTGTGCTATCTAGCCAGCCCTTCTTACTGTGTACTCTTGATTTTCAAGTCTGCTTGTTTCATTTTTACATAATCCTGGTAAAGGGTAGTCCCTTAGGATGTGTTGGAAAAATTTATTCAAGTTGATGAACATCTATTAAGTGTCTATGATGTGTAGGTAATCACCCCAACCTCTGTTAGAACAAGCACATTTTTGTGTCTACTGCTACCAACGAGTCTGCTGCTCTAGCACTACCGTCAGAAGTAAAGAGGGAAGAGCAGAAGTAAAGAGGGAAGAGTCAGGGAGATGGAGAAAGAATGAGTCTGTTCTGTAAGTTTGCCAAAATAAAGCTCCCATACTGGTGGCTTACCAACTGAAATTGACAGCCTCCCAGTCCGGAGGCTGGAGGTCTGAAAGTAAAGTGGGGCCACCATCCCCAGAATTTTGTAAGGAAATCCTTCCTTGCTGCTTCCAGCCTTAGATGAGTCCTGGTGAGCTTTGATGTCCCATGATAGTTCAGACCTCTGCCTTTGTGATCAGGTGGCTTCTTCTTCTATGTCTTTGCATTCATGTGACTGTCTTAATCGAACACCAGTCATACTGAATTAGAGAGCAAACTGGCCAGTGTGAGATCATGTTAACTAATCATATCTTCAATGACTCAATTTTGAAATAAATTGACACTCTGAGGTACTAGGGGCTAGGTCTTCAATGTATCTTTTATACAGTGGTGGGGCACAGGCTCATAACAAGGTCTAATTGTCAAATGGTTCAGTAAAACATTTGAATTTGGGATTTAATTAATGTAGGGTTTTCTCAATTATTGTTCTCGTTGGTAATCTTTTTATTTGTTTTATTTTGTAACACAGTAGTGCACCACTCTGCAGACAGAACTGATCTGAAGTTCAACTTTACTGCTGATTAACTAATATAACATTGAGTAACTAATTAATTCTTTGCGTCACAGTTTCCTTATCTAGAAAACAGAGGTAACAGTAATACTTATGGGGCTGTTGCAAGGATTAAATGAATTAATACAAATTCTTACACCAATGGCTGACACATAGAATTTCAATATGTTAGCTAATTTTATTAAAAATGAGTACCTGGGATGGTTTATTTTAGGTGCCAATTTAGCTGGCTGAAGGAGCACTCAGAACCAGGAAAAGCACTATTTGGGTACATCTGTGAGGGCATTTGCAGACCCAGTGAGTGGGCCAACTGGAGAAGCCCCACCCTCAGGATGGCTAAGCCCCATCCAATCAGCTATCGGCAAGGGGAAAGCACTGTAAATTAAAAAGGCAAATCGGAACTCACCCTATGGGGTGGCTAACAAACTACTTTTCCACTACGTGACTACACCTGCCGGAGTCCACTTCTTAAAACAGCTGGACCTCAGGAGAGAGAGAGAGCAACTCCCCAACTCCCCAACGTAACTATAGGCATTCACCGCCATATCCAGCTGTCTTGAAAATACTCAAAAGTGCAACTGGACATGGTTACACATTCCTGGAGTTTCAGCTTTTTTTGGAGTAAGATCTTGCCTCAAAATACAATTTTAAAAAGGGGCTGGAGATACAGATCAGTGATACAGGGCTTGCCTAGCATGTGTGAGGCCCTGGCTAATTCCCTACTATGGAAAGGGTACAATAAACAAATTTACTCTACCTGGAAAGAGCCATAGAAGAGCCACTATGTAGATTTGGTCTTCTTAGAGATGTCCCTAAGGAGAATAGAAGAGTCTCCTTCCAACTACCAAGAATTAGAGAAGTGTACTCCATCCTGCCTTTAAGTTGAACATAGTGCACCATTCTTGTTTCCTTAAAAAGCTGAGAGTTAAGTCTTTAGGTAGGTGGAGTGGAAGTTGGAGAGGGGGGAATAATGAAAAAGAGTTGAAAGAAGATCTGATTTCAGAAAGAACTGAGTTGTTGAATCAAGGCCCATTGTCTTGCCTCATTTAAACACAGCACTTTTTAGCCAGAAGGCCTTAGAGAAGCTACTAATTCTGCAGCTGAATCAAAACACAGTAAGTAATTTGTTACAAGTAATAGTGAAGTTTGTGATTAGAGCATTGGTTGATTACTAAATTCCAGTAGATTCCAAATCCCTATCATACAATGGTTCTGCAAGTGTGGTTCAGCATCACCTGGGAACTTAAAATTAATTCAAAGTTTCAAGCCATACTCCAGACTTACTAAGTCAGAAAGTGGAGGTGGGGCCTAGCAACTTGGGGTTGATAAGTCTGCAAGGCCTCCTTCTGACCCTCTGATTTAGAACCTCTGTGAGTGCAGCATCAACTTGGTCACTTGAATTTCAGGTGTACGGCATCAAGGGAGAGGTCACAGGATAAAATCCTCCTCCTTGGCCAGTGCCGGGAAGTGAGACACAAAGGGTTGTGCAGGTGTCATTCTCAGGTGTCCCATTAGGAGATAAGGTGGACAGCTAGTGACCCCATCTTGATCCTTTTCTACAAGTGAGGAAGCTAGAGTACTGAGAGCTTAAGCAATTTCCCATGCCACATGGACACTCACAGACAGGGCACATACTGGGCCCTACCTTGTTCAGAAGCCACCAGCTCAGAATTTTCTAAAACTACTCACCACAGATCTGGGAAAAGATGGTAGACTGTCAAAGTAAGGTTCCAGCTCCTACCTGAAACAGCCCTATGGTTTACTGGAATCTAGACTAGAATTCACCTCAGCAAAACCTTTCAGAGATTAAAAACAAATATATAACAACTATATATATATATATATATATATATATATATATATATATATATATCAGAGTCTACAGGGTCTCACTACACAGATTGGACTCATAGTGACCCTCCTGTTTTCAGTCTCCCAAGTGCTGGGATTATAGGCATGCACCACCATGCCCAGTCTCAATCACCATCTCAGTGTGCCCCAGAGGTGGGGTCAGCACAGCACACCAGGAATCGAACCCTTGTTCCTGCACCTGCCTAAGCAGGCACTATAATCCACTGAGCTAACTGGCTGGCCCTAAAAACATGTTTTTAGAAGAGCAAAAACATTTCATATTGGTGGAAAAGGCAATTTTGTAAAGTAATATCTGCTTTGGCCATAGTGTTCAAAAATGGCATTTTTCTACCCCCTCCCCCCCAAAAAAGCACATTTGAGGTACACCTCAAAATAAGGGATTTTTTTCAAACTATTAAATGAATTTAACTTTTTTTCCCCCTCTTTCCCTGTGCGTTTTCCTCTTGTTTGCTGCAAAGCTGCAAAGCTGGGTGTGATCTCAGAAGCTCATGCGTCCTGCTTTAGGACCCTGATGAACATAGGTAGCAGGGGCCTGCCTAGGTTTGTGCACTGCCATCACCAGGTGGGCATTTGATAAATGTTCTTTGATGATAAAAATGATGAGGACAAAATGGACTTATAAAATTTCTTACAGTTAGGACACTACATCCAGAGGTAGAGGAGGCTTAAATTGCTTTTCCAAGGTCACACAACCAGTTACAAAGGGAATTGGAGCTGGAATTGAAATGTTCTATCTGCTGGTTTAGAATCCCTTTCCTTTCAACTACACTGATGCTGATACAGAAGTATAATAAGATGGTTATTATTTGCTTGATGGAGCTGCTTATTCATCCAGACCAGAAAGATACAATCAATCTAACACTAGGGACTTATTATTAGATTCAAATATAATATTTAGAGGTGCTGGGAAATTGAGGGGTGTTAGATTCAAGTGTCAGAGAGACAAAACTAAGGGAGAGTTGGTCTTGGGGTAAGGGAGCCAGAAATGTTTCTCTGCGATAAAGCACAGCTGCTGGGGAGGCCAGGTTGTGTGCTGCAGGTGCTCACTGACATGGGAAGTTCCAAACCAGTGAGGCCTGGTAGGCTTCAAGCAATGAGGAAAGGAGGGAAAGCGTCTCTGACCTCAGCTATCCCTGGATGGGTTTATGATGGGCAGCTCTGTTAAACAGGCACTAATATAAATCAGAGAACTCGGCCCTCAAGGATGTCAGTACAAAAAATAGACATATCAGAATTGTGGCTAGAGGCCAATTTGAAGAGAGCCAGGTCTCAGGATGGAGATGCAATAACCAGGCCTGCAAGATAAACAGCAGCCTGAGTGTACTATAATTACCACTACTTGATCCAGTGAGCCTGAGTGTCTGAAGCTCAGGTGGGTGACCAGAACACCTGGAGCCCATACTGCCCTCTCTTTCTAAGAATTCCTTCAATCTTTCCATGTATGCTTGCTATCTGACCTGTTTTGCTGTTGGATCAGTATTGACTAAGCAGCTATGTTTGTAATCCTATAGGTTGGTTGTAGTTTGATCCATATTGTACCCCCATTGTGACTTTGCTGTATAACTAGCCCCTGACAAAGAGTGTTAAACTCCTTCCAAAATCCAGGAGCTATTCTTCTCCTTATTCCAATAAAACTCTCCTAACATCTCCCTTTGGTTCACAACTTCATTCTTCGGTATTGTGAGACCATAAACTCAGCACATATTATATCTAACAGGTTGGGAGCTATATTTTCCCATATCAGATTCATGATGTGAAGTTCCAGATTGAATGTGATCAGTGGAAAATAATGTTGGGAAAATAAGTTTTTAAAGAAAATGATGTTGGAGCCAGGGCAATTGCTCAGGGGCACAAGTGCCTACCTGGCAAGTGCAAGGTCCTGAGTTTGATCCCTAGTTTAGAAAGAAAGAAAGAAAGAAAGAAAGAAAGAAAGAAAGAAAGAAAGAAAGAAAGAAAGAAAAAAGGAAGGAAAGAAAGGAAGGAAGAAAGGAAACAAAAGAAAAGAAAAAAATGATATTAAAAAATTCAATGGTGTGTACATCAATGAGTTCTCTTTCTATATTTCTTGTTGTATTAAACTATCAGGCAACCATATTGTGACAACTTAGATGACCTAAAGCAAGCAAGAAAAGGAATAGGAAGTGAATTTACCTAGACAAACTATTTGACATACCTTTTGATAAAAATCAAAAGGCTAGGGCCCACCAAATAACTCAGTGGATTAAAGCACCTGCAAGCAAGTGTAGGGACCAGAGGTTCAATCCCCAGGCCTGCTATGTTGGCCCTGCCTGTAGGGTGTGCGGAGATGGCAATTGAGACTGGGTGTGGTAGTGTGTGCCTGTCATCCCAGCTCTTGGGAGGCTGTAAACAGGCAGATCACTATGAGTCTGATCTAGTAGTGAGACCCTGAACACCTATAGACCCTTCCCTAAAATACAAAAACAAATTTAAAAATTAAAATTTAAAAAAAGAGAGAAAATCAAAAGGCTTCCTACAGCCAAAACCAATCCTATAAAGTGAGTCAATAAAGTTCAGTAACAATACAATGCTCACATAATTTTTTGGGGGGTGGGATGGCATGAAGGCCTGTACAGCAAAGTAAACTGTGTTTGTTACAGGCCCTAACAGTCTTATAGGATTGGAGTCCTGTGGGTTGTTCAGCTGTTTTTAGAGAGCTTTAAGAATGTAGTACGGGAGGGGCCCAGAGGGATGGCTCAGTGTTCTAAAGCGCCTGCTTGGGGAAGCTTGGGCGGCTTCAGGGACCGCGGTTCGATCCCGGGCACCACATGCTGCGCCAGCCCTGCCCTCGGGGTGGGTTGAGTCAGCCATAAAAATGAGTGAATAAACAAAGGTTGTGAAACAAGAAAATAAATAAATAAATAAATAAATAAATAAATAAATAAATAAATAAAATTAAAAAAAAAAAACTCTAAAAAAAAAAGAATGTAGTACGGGGCTGGGTGTGGTAGTACACACCTATAGTCCCAGAACTTGGGAAACTGAGGCAAAAGCAGCCACAAATTTGAGGCCAGCTTGGGCTGCATAGTGACTTTAAGGCCAGCCTGAACATAGTGAGACCCTGTCTCAAAAAATCAAAAGGAGGAAAGAAAAAAGAGAATGTAATCCTGGGTACTGAAAGAAAAAACAAGAATGTTACTTGGAGCAGAAAGTAGAGAAATCAACCCGAAATAAGGTTGTCATTACCAAAAGGCTATGGTTGCACTGATGGCAGCAGATAAGGTAGGCCTGAGGAGTATCCTCTGGCCTGGCTGCTTACCACCTCTGTCCCTGGTACAGCCAGCTATCTGTACCTGCAAGAGAATTGCTCCCAGTCTCCCAGATGGGAATATGGGCCCATAGGCAGCTTCAAATGCAGCCTCCTTCCTCCTATGCTAACAGAGAAGGCTGTTGGCTCCCTGCCTTCCTCTTCACACTGCCCGGCTTCTTCCATGAATTCACCCTGACCTAGTTAGCAAGTTCTCCTTTGTAAAAAGTCATTGTAGTTTAGTCTCTAGCTGGTTCAGATGTAAAAATGTTGTAATGCAATGCAGAACATCTCAAAGCACAGAGTATCTGTGGACGTTAGGCTGGGTGTTTGGCTTCATTTTCTGCACAGGATAATTGTTTTTCTTTGCTGTGGTGCCTGGCCCACTAGATGTACGACTATAGAGATATCAGGGGTGGTCTCCGGAATTGAAATTCTTGTCTTTCCCAGATCCTGGACTAGCTGTAGTCTCAGGGAGAGCTGGGAAATCTGGAAATGGAGCAGGGAAAGTGGGGTCTAGAGGTAGGGAGAGACAGAGGAATGGGGAACAATCCCAGAGTTGTTTTGTGGAAAAGGAGCAATATTAGCTAGGGGGGTGAGAAAAGCTTTGTAGCTTCACTTCTCCTTTTGAGGCAGGGATGGAGTCCCTAATTTCCAAAAGCATTATTCCTCTAGAATAATCATTCAGTTCACTGACTAGGCAGCACAATAGCATTCCAACTTGAGAGACAGTGCAAGGAAAATGTAAATAAATGCAAATGAAAATGTGATACCCTATTTTGACTTACCTAATTAGCTAGTGAAATGTATAATGGGAACAGCCATTTGCATGTGTTGCTGATGTGTATGAGCTCTTGAATTTTTTTTATTTAAAACTGATTTATTATTTAAATACAGTTCTTAAATTCATTTTAATGAGGAAAAAGGTAAAATAACAATGAAATAGTTTCAAAACAAGTTAGTAGGATGGTTACTATAATTATTACCATGCATATTGTTGTCTCCATGGTAGTTATTCAGAGGACAAGGTGCAGAATTGATACCTTGTCTAAACAATATTAGTATAAAGTTTTATTCTCAGTGAACTAAGACAAAGTAGCTGTTTATCCTAACTCTCTTGTGCATACATATATATAGTTTTCTTTTTAAAGATTCTAATAGTAGGAGAAAATATCATACCATGTCTTATAACTAGAATGTAAGTCAAAGATACAGTATAAATCATAAAGTGAAAATTATAATTAAACAATATCCAGAAAATTAATTAAATATTAATTTAAATTACATTAAATATTTCAAATAATATTCCAAAATTCAGATCAAATCATGAGTCCAACTTAGAGGCCAGAATGTTGCATATCATATGTATGAATCTATAAGCAATTCAGAGTACTCACACATTATTTGAATTGGTTAATATATACAAAAAATATCAACTAAGAAATAGTTTTCATAATAGTAAAGAATTGCTAAGAATAAAACATAACATAAATAGTGGAATTGCAAATATATGACCAGAACTTCTGACAGTTTGGGGATAGGATATCACACAAAGTTCTAGTATGTTGTGTACGTGGACAGTGTCCATGATGCTTGCTGGTGTTCGGATGTCATTTTTGGGACTTAGCTACTGCTATTTCCTTGATATCCACCCTGTAGACCCAGACAGAATCGTGACCCATAGGATACAGGAGAAGTTCATTTGTAGAATATGCTGATGGAAATATTTTGCTGCTGTATACAAAAGAATAGTTGAAAGACTACTGTTGTATACCTCTTTTTTTCTCTTTTGTTTAATTGTTTGCCCTATTTGGTGGGTTCTTTCCATTCTCCCTCATGGAGTTGTGGTCATTTTGATCCCTCTCTAGAATATCTTTTAGTAGTCTGTGTAAGGTTGGCTTTGTCATCATTATTTATTTAGTTGTTCTTTGTCCTGGAAGTATTTCACTTCTCCATTATACTTGAAAGAGAGTTTTGCAGGGTATAGCAGGCTGGGTTGGAATTTGTTTTCTTGCAAGACTTGTAGTACTTTGCTCCATGCTCTTCTTGACTTGATGATTTGCAGGGAGAAATCTTCCATTATTCTGATGGGTTTTCCTTTAAATGTGATCTGTTTCTTTTCTCTAGCAGCTTTTCGTATAAGTATACTGTTCCTGTGCTGAATTGCTGGGATCTTTGTTATTATATGTCTAGATGTTGTTTTAATTGAGTTGATATTATTTAGAGTTCTTCTATATGCTTCATTTAACCTGAATGTCAAGTTGTTTCCCCATATTTGGGAAATTTTCTATTACTTCTGCCCATATTCCTTTATATCATTTGTATTGACTCCTTTCTCATTGATGCCTATTAGTCTTACATTGTTATCTTGCAGATGTTGAATTATTTTTTCCTGTATCCTAGTTGTTTTTAAGAAATCATCATCATCATCATCATCATCATCATCATCATCATCATCATCATCATTATTATTATTATTATTATTATTATTATTATTTACCTTTTTACTGGCTGCAACGGTGTCTTTAAGGTCTGAAAATCTATTTTCACTTTCATTGAAACAGTTTTGCCAGCTTGTGATTGAGGTTTTAAGTTCCTGTATAGCACTTTGGTTTTGGTTTGTTTTTTGTTTTTTGTTTTTTGTCTTTTGTTTTTTGTCTTTTTGAGACAGGGTTTCCCTGTGCAGTTCAGGCTGTCCTTGAGCTCACTTTGTAGCCCAGGCTGGTCTCGAACTCGCACCAATCCTCCTGCCTCAGCCTCCCGAGTGCTGTATAGCACTTTGAATCTGCTTCCTGCATTCTATTACTTTCCTATATTGCTCATTCAAGGATTCCATCATTTTTCTATTCTCTTCTACTTTTTTTTAATCAGTGTCTTCTTTAGAAGCACTTATTGCTTCTTTTATTATAGGTATCATTTCTTTTTTTTACTTCAGGAATTATCTCTGATCTGATTTCCTCTATACCTTTTTGAAGTTATTTCTTTACTTCATATGCTATTATTTCAGAGATTTCAGGTGTTTGATTTTCAATTTCTTCTATGCTATGGTCTCCTGTATTTGTTCTGGGTGGACTTGGGGCCTAAGAGAGCATTTTGCTCCTTCTTTTTATAGCCCCTTCCTCTGACCTTTGATGTAGAGCTTTGGGAGAGTTCTAACTTTAGCATCAGATCTGGATCTACCAAGTTTAAACTCGTCCAGATGGATGTGGCTCATATATGGCTGCTGTGCTACTCTTCTTCCTGCTGCAGCCCTTGGTTTTTTGTTTTGTTTTGTTTTGTTTTTTTCTGCTGCAGCCCTTGGATGTGAACCTTCTATGCCACTCTGGCAAGATTTTCTGCTCCTGGATCAGCTGGGTGGGTCTTGTCTCTAGTCTCTCTGCAGAGAGTTCTGCCACAGTTTTCCACACTGGGCCTTTCTGATGGATGAAGTTCTACTCATATGCTGGGCCTTTTGCTGGGCCGAATTAATTTGCAGTGGGCCCAGGACAGTTCCACTCACATGTCGGGTGTGATTCCTTGATTAGGATATTTTGATAATATATGTCAGTGCCACTTAGTTTGTTAGGGCTGCTATTACAAAGCACAGCATTCTGGGTGGCTTAGGTTGTTTTATTTTGTCTTGTTCTGTTCTGTGTTTAAGACAGGTCTCACTTTGTAGTTCAGGCTGGCCTTGAACTCATCATGTAGCCCAGGCTGGTTTGAAACTCTTCTGCCTCAGCCTCCTGAATGCTAGGGTTAGGCATGCATCACAATACTATGCTTGTTGACTTAGTAACAAAAGTACTTTTTCTCACAATTCTAAAGCCTTGAAGTTTAAGATCCCAAGGGACAGCAGGGTTTTTAAAAAAATTTTTTTCTGGGTCATCTCTCTTTGATTTGGAAACCCCATCTTCAACCTGTGTCTTCATGTGGTCTCCCTTGGTGTACAACTATGTTCAAATTTCCTCCTTCTTAAAAAAAAAAAAAAAAGATAGACAATAATTTATTGTCATTTATCATCAGATAGTTTCCATACTTCATATTTATCAAAATTTTAAAAAATTACAATCTTAAACAACTGATGGCTGGTTTTATTTTTCAGGAAAAAAAATGATTAGGCTAATTCATTAATGGTGACTTCAAGTTTTTCCATAGTGGCTCTTGCAAATGTGCCCAGTTTTTGACCTTGTTTAAAAACTATGGAAGGTCGGCATACCTCAGCCTTCACACTCTGCAGCAACATCCTGGCAGTTGTCCACCTGTACTTCAAGGAACAACTCAGTGAAGTATTTTTCACATAGGAATGAGAGAACAGCTTGATCATTTTGCAAAGTCTGCACCATGCGCAGACCACTCTGAGTTTATCTCCAGCAGCAGGCAAGACTGCCTGTGAATGCTGCTGCTTCCTTGCTCTCCCATGTTGGCTGCTGGGGGTCTGACCTAAATTTCCTCCTCTTAGGAAGACTCATCATATTGGATTAGGACTCACTAAATGGCCTCATTTTAACTTATCTATTTGAAAGCTGTACCTTCCAGTGTAGTCACATAATGAGATACTGGAGGTTAGGACTAAAATAGACTTACAAGGGAACATTTGACTGAATCATTCTTTTAGGAGAGTATACTAAAGAAATAAAAGTAATCCCCGAAGTGTAAGGCTCGACCTCCCTTCCTTATAACCTGCCTTTCTTAGATCTGTTATGTGTTTTAGACATTTCTTTATGTACCTCAATACCTACAGCATTGATTTTAAACACTAGTATTCTATTTTATAGATGCATAATAATTTATTGAACAGTTCTATTTTTAATTTGATTGTTGAGTAAGAAAAATATTTGTATGTTTCAAAAATTAATATGATATAAAGAGGCAAATGCCGAGAAGGCTCACTGCCATCCAGCCCTCGTCTTAAGCAATCTCCTTTACTAGTTTGTGTGTTCCAGTGTTTTCTTATGCAAATAAAATCAAATGCAAATATATGTTCTTCCACATTCTCTCACACAGAAAAGGAGCATGCTACTTACACTGCTCTGCCCCTTACTAAAAAAAAAAAAAAGTGTTTGGGAATTTCTGCACTATCAGTACACAGTAAGAGCTTTCCCATTCTTACCTATGACCATAAAATACACAATTGTGTGGGTGTACCAGGGTTTATTTAACCAGTGTCTTCTCCACAAGGCTGTCTCCAATCTTTTTCTATTAAAAATATAGACGCAAAGAATGAACTCACACATTTTCATTTCCTACGAGTACAGGTGTACTGCTAAGATAAGTCCGTAGGAGTGGGATTGCTGAATCAAAGTGCTTTCGTCATCTTGATAGGCACTGCCAAGTTGCCCTGTGTGGAAGTGGGGTCCCACCCACAGGGGGAGGTGGGATCCTATCTTGCAGTCCATCCCACCTGCAGGGAACAGCAGCTAACTCTTCCCAGCTTCCCTAGACTTAATAACCTTATAGCTACAATTTCACTCTTTTTCTTTGTTTTATTTGAGACAGGATCTCTCTGAAGTCCGCACCTTCAAGGCTCTATAAAGCCCAAACTCACCTCGAATTTGCCATCCTCTTGCCTCAGCCTCATGGGTGTGAAGGTTATAGGAATAAACCAATTTTCAATGCTTTATCACATTTTTAGATAATTAAAATAAATTTCTCAAAGTTTATTATATAGTTCTACAAGTATATGTTTTATAAATTTTAGAGCTTTTGATCTCTACTACTAGATGGATTCTTGCAGTCTTTGGGGCATGGAGATAAAGACTCACCACTCCTGTCATATAATTAATTCTCTATGCTTAGATCATTCATTAAAAAAACCCAGAAAGTCACTTTCTATGAGCATTTAAGCACTGATTCTAAACAATTAATTACAGCACCTTCAGTGACTTAGCATTTAATCATATATTCAATGCAAAAGACTAGAATAATTCAATTTCAGTAGCAGTGATGACAAAACTTGTTATTGAAAAATAGTAACATTTGGGGCCAGTAAAATAGCTCAGTGGTCTAAGGCACCTGCTTGGGCAAGCTTAGGCAAGTTTAGGCAAGCACAGAGATGCCGCACCAGCCCCACCCCCAGAGCTGAGCTGGCCACACACACACACACACACACACACACACACATACACACTAGTAACATCATGAGATAAATTCATTAAAAAAAAAAAAAAACTTGCTCTTAAGGGCTGGAGGTATAGCTCAGCGGACTAAGCGCTTGCCTAGGTAAGCACAGGGACCAGGATTGGGTCCCTTGCACTGCATACCTCACCAGCCTCACCTTTAGGTGTGCTGAGCCCTCGATGGGGTGTGAGCATGGTGGCACATGACTGTAATCCCAGCACTAGGGAGACAGAAATCAAGAGGATCACTACAAGTTTTCCTTTTAATGTTTTGTTTTTGTTTAATCCACAAGCAGACAATTAATTTAAAGGTGCAGAAAACAGAAGGCTTTGGACAGATGTATAATGATACCTTGATTATTATGGTATCATAGAGAGCATTTTCTCTACAAAAAGCCCCTCTACAAAAATCCTCTAGGTGCACTAATTGGTTCCCCCTTTCTACTTAAAGCTCTAAATAAATTTTTTACCATTTCCATAGTTTTACATTTTTCAAACCACTGTAGATCTAGTAGTTTGTCTTCTTTCAAGTAGTACAGTAATGTGTATTTAAATATCCTTCAGATTTTTTCATGACTGAAGTAATATTCTTTGATCAGGATGTACTATAGTCTGCATTCACCTACTGAAGGATAATTGGCTGCTTCCAAGTTTTGACAATTATGAATAAGCCTGTTATAAATGTCCCTATGCAGATTTTTGCATGAACATAAGTTTTCAATTCATTTGGATAAATACCAAAAACTGCAGTTGTGAGATCATATGGTAAGAGTAAGTTTAATTTTCTAAGACACTGCCAAACCATATATGTGTATTGAGGGGTGGTACTGGGCATGGAGACCAGGGCCATCACATTGGGCTAGACTTCCAGCCTTTTTGATTTATTTATTTTTAAAATTGGGATGGTGGTATTACTAAGTCACTACGTTGCCCAGGCTGGACTCAGATGTTCTAGTCTCTTCCAAAGGAACTGGGAGTAATAGTTGTGCACCACCAAGCCTCCCTTCAAATTTTTTTATTTTATTTTATTACTAATTAAGCTTATTGGTACACTGTAGATATCTATAATGATCACATTCATAACAGGAAATTTGCACCCCTAACCCTCTTCAGACCCTTGTCTTTCAAATTGTCTCTACTATTTTGTATCCCACTCTCAGCAAATGAGAGTTCCTGTTGCTCCACATCTTCATCAACATTTGGTATTGTCAGTGTTTTGGATTTGGGCCATTCTAATAGTATGTAGTGGTATCTTGTTTTAATTTTTAATTCCCCAGTGGCATTTTGAAAATCTCTTTCTGTGTTTATTTTTTACATAGCCTTTAGTCTCTTGCAAGATGCTCTCTTTTTCCCAAAATGATGTATTCTTTTTTGTTTGCAAATTCAGCATTATACAAACCAGTATTATGACCCCATTAAATATTGTCCATGTCTTCTAGCACTATTGGAATTTACCTAAATCTTAGTAGGCACTAAAGGTAATAAGTCATTGAAAAGTTGCATCCCTGGAGAAAAAGAAACCAAGGTTATATTGCTGGGCTCTCCCTTGAGAACCATTTGACTAATCCATCATTTTCTATTACCTCTTGTAGTCTTCCTATCCTTGGTAGAGTTCCTATTTTTTCTTCTACAGCTCTGTCTTTCCCTTGACCTTCTTAACCAAATAAAGGAAAATTCACGCCACATTTTATAAATATAAGATATTATTTATTAGCCACTGTTTCTTTATTTTATGTATCTCTAAAAAAGAAAAAATCAGGGGCCAAGGATATAGCTCAGCACCATAAGTGCCTGCCTGGCAAGTGCAAAGTCCCAAGTTTGATCCTTGTTACTGGAAAAAAACAAAATACCTAATTAAACTATGACATAATGCCTTAATAATAGTCTTGTGTGGCTTAGAAATCCGTTATTCTATCCTCTCACTGCTCTGAAATTTTCTTTACCTATTATGAAGGATTTGGCAATCTTTCCTGCCTCCAGTTGTATTTCTTATATAATGAGAATCTTCGCGCATGAATCTCGGTAACAAAATATAATGACACTACTTGTCAGTCTCCTCTTTTCTCGGGTTCCAGTTACTGCACTGACAGAAATATGCTGACATTTCTCTCAAGATGGAGATTTGCTCCGCTAATCACAGGCATGCACTAAACACATTCCTCTGCTCTGTTTGGTTGTTTCTCTGTACATACAACATCTCATTTCAGTACCAAAATTACAGAGGAAACTTTAGATATTTCAAAGGGTGGTTAAACTTGACCTGCAAAATACAAACAATATACAGCACTGAACTTTTTTTGGGGGGGCTGGCTGCCCCTGCAGCCTGCCCTGGGGGGGGGGCTGGCACAGCATGTGGTGCCAGGGATCGAACCAAGGTCCCTGAGGTTGCCTAAGCTTTCCTAAGCAGGCGTTTTAGACCACTGAGCCATCTTGCCAACACACAGCACTAAACTTAAATGAAGAAAAGAAAACATGCTTTAGAACAATAAATACATTTAGTAGAAGGTATGTAAAACATCCAATGTCAGCATTTCCCTATTTATCAAAATTTCATTTTAAAAATACATGCATTCTGTTATATTTACCCTTACAAATCATGACAAGTTTTAAACTCTATAGTATATTTTTTTATTTTTCAATATTATAAGCTCATGGGCTTTTATAGATGTAACTCACCCCAATTAACTATATGTATGTTCAAATATATAAATTTTTGATGCTTAAATGACACAAATCGACCAAACCTTTTTTTTTTTTTTTTTTTTTTTAAGGAAGGCAGGTATGCTGTGGATTAAACCCAGGGCTATCACACTGAACTATGTCTCCAGCTGTTTTGTATTTTTTATTTTGAGACAGCCCCTCTAAGTCACTGAACGGTACAGGCTGGGCTCCAACCTGCAGTCCTCTGCCTTAGCCCTCCAGAGTGCTGAGGTAGGTATGTGCCACCTTGCCTAGCTTAGGAACCTCCTTTTATATTGGCTCCTTGGCCATGACATTTTTTTCAGATATAGTCTCGCTATGTAGCCCAGGCAGGCCTTAAACTCAGAGTAATCCTCTCATCTCAGCATCAGTAGTACTGGGATTACAGGTATACACCACCACTCCTGACCAGAACTCTGACATTTGAAAAATATTCTTGCTTTCTGAAAACATTAAGATATTTTAAACCTATTTTTTCTTCCTATCATAAGACATGACATTAGTTACTTTTTTTAAAGGCTACTAAAAATAAAAACCAAAATCTAGATAAACACTAGAGTTCCAAATTAGAACTTCCATTTTACTTTCTTTTTACCCAGAATAATGGCCCTGCTAGACTTCCTATAGAAAAGACATTGCTACTGAAAACCTTAAATTCATGTTGATTTCTTCAAATGTAATAGAGAAATATACCAGTTTGACTTTAAATACCTCTAAATCATAATATAATATACAAATTTTTAATGATTTTCTACATAACATACCTACTTTTAAAAATCTTTGCTTTTATATTTCCTGTGTCTCATCAACACCAATCTGTAGTAATTTTATTGACACTGCCAAATTCCCTCCAAGAAAGCTTGTATAAATTTACACTCTCAGTATTCATGCATATAGCAGCATTGTACATAATCGCCAAATGTGAAAACAACCCAAGTGTCCATCAACAGATGGACGGATGAACAGAATGTGGTACATACATACAATATAATGTTCTTTGGCATTAAAATCAAGGGAATTCTGGCACATACTGCCACATGGATGAAACTTGAGTACATTGCACTAAGTGGAATAAATCAGTCACCAAAAGACCAATACTGTGTGACTGTATTATACAATGTGCCTGAAGTGGCCAGATTTATACAGGAAAAAAATAGAATAGTGGCTTGCCAGAGGATAGATGGGAGTGTGGTGGGGAGGTGGTTGTCATTCAATGGGAATAAAATTTTGGTTTTGAAAGATGAAAAGAATTCTAAGGTTGTGATACACAATGAGAATGTATTTAATGCTACTAAATTATACATTATAATGGTTAAGATGGTAAATTTTACAGAAGTGTTTTACCACTATTAATGTTTTTTAAAAACTCATACTTTCAATGATAGAGCACAGAAGTATTTATTTTTCCAAAAATTACTTTTATTAATGAACAAATGGGTAGCTTTAATTTCCAAAGTATAAAGGAGTTAATGGGAGAATTAACAGTGGTTAGTAATATATTAATAACACTTTCAATAAATTTTGCAGCAAAGAGATAAAAGCCCTCTAGGAAAAAGCCCTCAGATTCTTGTGTGTGTGTGTGTGTGTGTGTGTGTGTGTGTGTGTGTGGTTCTAGAAATCGAACTCAGTGCCTTCTGCATGCTAGGCAAGCACTTTATCAGTGAGCTACATCCACAGCTCCTTCCCCAGATTCTTAATCTGGGAGTCCATGGAATTTCAGATCTATCAGTTGGAAACATCCTAAGATTATGTGCATGTTCATTTGGGTTACCCTTTCCCACAGAGAAATTCACAGTTTACACCAAATATCTCAAAATCTATATGACCTTGTGTAAGATTACTTACCTAAAAGGAGGGACAGGGTCATTGTACCTATTTTGTTATGGGGCATGCCTGTAATCCTAGCACTCAGGAGGCTGAGCCAGGAGGATCAGAGTGAGTTTGAGACCAGCCCGGGTTACAAAAGTGAGCTCAAGGCCAGCCTGAACTGCATAGTGAGACCAAAAAGATCAAAGACCAAAGAGTGAGACCAAAGAGATCAAAAAGAAAAAAAAAGAGAGAGAGAGAGAGAAAGAGAGATAAGGCCATAGTATAGGTTCATATAGGTTTCCAGACATTATAGTTTACATCAAGAATATCCCACAAAGGCCTTACAGACTAGAATATTGGAAGAGAGCTGGGCTACAAAGGTGCTATAGCTGACATGATATTGGGAGGTTGGGCCTAATCAGGAGAAGCTGGTCACTGGGGGTGATCTGGAAAGATATATTGTGTCTTCCTCCCCAGGTCCTCTCTTCTCTCTCTCTGCTTCCTGGCCACCATGATGTGAGTAACATTCTTCCACTATGCCCTTCTACCAAGTGGTTCTTTCCTGGAGCCAGCAACTATGAATGGCAACTGTGATCCTAAATAGCTCTCTTCACATTTATTTATTTATTTTTCTTGTTTCAGAACTTTTGTTTGTTTGTTTTTATGGCCAGCTCAGCCTGCCCTGAGGGTAGGGCTGTTGCAGCATGTGGTGCTGGGAATCGAACTGCAGTCCTTGCAGCTGCCCAAGCTTTCCTAAGCAGGCACTTTAGGCCACTGAGACATCCTGCTGGGCCCCTTCTCTTCACATTTAAGTTGTGCTGTCAGGTATTTCAGGTATTTATCCAGTAACAAAAAGACACCTGAATTATTTAGTAAGAATATAAGAGATCCAATTAAAGTTGCACTTTAGATAAACAATGAATAATCTTTTAGTGTAAGTGTGATAATACAATATTTGGGAAACATTCTTACTACAAGTTTATTTACTGTTTATCTGAAATTCAAATTTAACTGGGCATCTTGTATTTTATCCGCCAACCATATGCCTTAAGCATTTCGTGAAATAAATGTTAACAAAACCCAGCAGCAGTCCTAACTCTAGCTCCTACAAGAGCCCCCAATGTGAGGCAAGTTGTTTAGAAAATAATGATGATAGATAGATAGATAGATAGATAGATAGATAGATAGATAGATAGATGCTAGCTAGCCAGCTAGAATGGGCTTAGTGGTACCCACACTGAGGCAACTGAGGGTCTCCTTACTGCTGAAGAGGTTATTACCTTTTAAAAGGAAGCAAGCACTTTATATAGAGATAGGAAAAAAGATTCCTTGAAAGCATCTCAAGAGTCATCAAAGTCACACTTACCACAGGCTCAATGGTGCAAAAGCACAATCCTTTCATTTAAAAACAGAAGGAAATATGAGATAGATCAGCAGACTAAGCACCTGCTTAGGCAGGCACAGGGACCACAGTTGGATCCCCCAGTACAGCATGTCGTGTTGGCCCTGCCCCCAGGCATGGGCTTGCTGAGCCTGGAAGGCAAAGAGCCCTTGAAGGGGAGTGTGTGAAGATAAAGGAATGCAGCCAAAGATGCAATGGGAACCCCAGGAAGTTAGAAATGCCAGGAACATGGGTCATCTGCTAAGGCAGTGAGCTGAGCCAGCCTGAGAGAGGCCATGAGAGCTACAACGAGGAAGGCCATGGGGCTGGACTGCCCAAGCCCTTAGGAATTCACACGTGGCCACAGTCTGTCCTCACTACTAAGATGTGACCTTTGCCTTTGTGGTTCTGGGTTTTGCTTTGATCTAATTCTTTTCTCTCCCTCATTCCTTCTTTTTCAAGTGGGAATATTTATTGCGTGCCATTATACCTTGAGACTTGGTAACTTTTTTTATATATTTATAGAAGTCTATAGATTGGAATTTGACTTTAGCTTCCAGAGAGGATTGGACTTGGACTTGGAATTTTGAAAAATTCTGAAACTATTAAGACTTCAGGGAAGTTGACCAAAAAAAAAAGGGATATGGTGTTTAGGATGATGTATCAACTTGTTTGACTTTGGGTTCTGCTGATAATTGGGGGAGCATACTTCTGGGTGTGTCCAGATGGGCCATGAAGGATTGGCCCTGGGAGCCTCTTGCCGTGTCCTCTCTGGCACTGGTCCCTGTTCTGCTTCCTAACCACCACCCAGCTTTCCTCTGCCACACCCTTCTACCATCATACTTGTGTGTTAGAGCCCACTGGCCATGGACTGAGTGAGTCCTTTAAAAACCACCAAATTAAACTTCTCCTTCCTTAAGTTGTAAGGTGAGGTATTTTGTCCTTGGAATGGAAAGGCTAATGAAATAGGCTTTCAGACCTGGGCATGTGACTCAGAAGTAAGACACTTACTTAGCATGTCTAAGGCTCTGGGTTTGATTCCCAAAGAGGCAAGCGAAGTTTCAGTCAAGTGCCTAATTTGACTTGTCAGGAACAATTGTTAAATTATTTATATCAATAAAAATGCAAACTTAAAACTAATCAATCCTTCTGTATTACTAATTAGGACTTAAGATGATCTGGTACATTTAAGCTCCCCACATAATATGGATTTGGGTTCAGTTTCATTTAGCTTGCCTGAATTTTAAATTCTTAAGCTCAAACCAACCACTATGGATTCTAGTAGACCGCACCAAAATTGTCCAATGTAGGCTGCACAAGGCATGCAAATGGACCATGGTCCCCTAATAGCCATACAATAAAAATGGTTGCTGCATAGACCAAATTTAAAGTACCTTCAAGTGTGAGGATGTGTGGTGGTGGTAAAGGCCTATAACCCCAGCACTGGAGAGGCTGAAGCAGGTTGCTTCAAGTTCGAGGCCAGCCTGGGCTGCTATTAAGACTTGTAGCCAATATTCCCAACTGCCTGTAGGATGGACGTGGGAAAGCCTGATGCAAAAACAAACAAATTGAGTAATCATAAAAGGGAACAGGGAGGTCAATGCCTCAGGATAGGAAAAGATGAAGACACTGTGAGCCAGACACTGTTTATTTGGTACACACAATAATGGGCAGGTCTATAGGATGATGTAGAGAGTGGTAGGGATTTTAAACTAATGAGGATATTGTCTGGAGCATCTTTCATTTTAGTAGTTTTAGTTTTAATCTTAGTCTTGGTGTTAGTCTTAGTCTTAGTCTTAGTCTTAGTGAGTTGGAGAGAATGGCCCACCCCTAATGAGATACTGGAAAATTGCAAAAGGTAAGTAGCGATAATCTCTGTATCTGATTATTGTGAATTTGTGACAGGCTACACAATGAGCTCAGAGTCAGCCTTACCTGTGTAGTGGAGCCCTGTCTGAAAAAGACAAAAGCCAAAACAAAATACCCTTAAGTGATGATATATTTCAAATGAAATTTTAATGAATTTAATTTTAATTAATTTAATTTTTTTGTTTTTTATTTAATATTTTTATTGTTTAAATTTAACAATGGTTATGTTACATATTTTCATCATCAGATCAGTTTACATTAATACATATAGGTATATAAGATTGATCAAACAATTAAACATTAACACATTAAATCATGAATTTTAATTTTAATGAAGAATCAGTGTGACAATGCCCACCTGAATGAGCAAACAATAAACAAAAACACTTAAAGGATGAACTGAAGCATACTGCAAGTAATATAATTCTGTGGAACTATGGAAAGTTGACAAAAAGCATCTTTTTAAAAAATTTTTATTTATTTATTTTATTTATTTATTTTTTTTTCTTGTTTCAGAACCTTTATTTGCTTATTCACTCATTTTTTTTTTTTTATGGCCGGCTCAGCCCGCCCTGAAGGTAGGGCTGGCGCAGCATGTGGTGCTGGGGATTGAACTGCAGTCTCTGAAGCCACCCAAGCTTTCCCAAGCAGGTGCTTTAGACCACTGAGCCATCCCGCCAGGCCCCAAAGCATCTTTGATGGCAGAGGAAAGTGAAAATTCTCCAATTTCTGTTTGTGTCATACTTACCAAAGAAGCAATGTGCTTATTTGCATATGTAAATAAGTCTTTGCTTTTTAATAGTATTAGTTCTGGTTTAATTAGAGGGAAAATATCTTACTCCACTGACCTCTCCATCTATGCTCCCTTGTTTACCCTAGTGCTTACCACATTTTCAGGAAAAGAGTCCGTGAGTCATTAGTCATCAGCATAACCCGCAACAAATATGTGCTACTTACTCCCTGGTTATTAACTATCTGGGCGATCAGTTTCTTTTTTTCTCTTATGACTTGCTCTGTTTAAAGTAGCCCTCAAATTTCCTGTTCGTGGTTCATTGATCTTCTGTATGATGACAGGGAAACATCAAACCTCATATTCTCCAATCTCTACTTTATATAAGGTTTTCAAAGAATTAGACTCTGGAGCCTCGAGAGATGGCACATGCCTGTAATCCCAGCATTTGAGAGGCTAAGGCAAGA
Organism: Myocastor coypus; assembly: GCA_004027025.1. Lineage (NCBI taxonomy): Eukaryota > Metazoa > Chordata > Mammalia > Rodentia > Myocastoridae > Myocastor > Myocastor coypus. The sequence continues at coordinate 123,247 of PVJA010000443.1, forward strand.
CCATGAGTTTAAGGCCAGCCTGGGCTACAAAATGAGTTCTAGGCCAACCTGAACCGCATAGTGTAACCCTGTTGAAGGAAGGAAGGAATAAAAAAAAAAAGGAAGCAAGGAAGAAAAGAAAACTCTGAAACTACTAGATTCTATTTTGAATTTGCAGGTTGGTCTTTCTTCCTCTACAACAAAAAAATTTCCGTAGAAAAAGGGACCACTGGAATCTACTACTTTGATTAAGCTGTACCTCCAACACACACAAACAGAAAGACCAAGGGCAGAGGGATCATTATGCATCAGTGACTTTAGACTTCCGAAGTAAAAACAAAACAAACAAACAAAAAGCACTCTCATGGATTTTTGCATTGAGAGTGACCAAGCATGATTTTCATGGTCTAGTCTAGAAAACATCCAACTGACAAACACGCACATCCTAATATAACACTTCTCTCTAAGAGAAATTACTTACAAGTAGCAATTGAGTTGCAGATGATCTTGGAAAACAATCTTTCTATTATTTTGAAAAATAAATGGGCATAGGGTCCTTCCACTAGAAACACTGGTAGATGGATAAGACTTGATATTTTTTCCCCCGACTATAGTACTGAAGGTGGAATTTGGGGCCTTCACAAGGAGTATATTCCAGCTCTTCTAATTTTTTTTTTAATTTTGAAACAGTGTTGCTAAACTGGTAAGTTTTTCCAGGCTGGGCCCAAACTTGCAATCTTGTCACCACAACCTCCCAGAGTATTAAGATTACAGTCAGAGGCCAGCACACCTGGCTTAAATTTTATTTTTTAATAATTTATGTTACAGGGCTGAAGCTATAGGTCAGTGGCAAAGCACTTGCCTAGCACATATAAGGTTCTGGGTTTGGTTCCTAGCACTGAAAAGATGTTAGTGTAATATATGACCAAAAGTCTGATTCTCGTGAGATCAGAGCCATGCCTTTTCATTTTAATCTGCTAAGGCAAGTCCTTACATGGGGAGATGTAAATTCACTTTGAAATTCTTATTGTTCAATAAGTAAATAAATAGGAAAGACTTTTTGTTATTAGTAAACCAAAACCAGAACTATTGATTATATTTTCTTCTTAGCGTTCAGGTCTTCAAGACCATTTATAACTGTTCTTCGTTTCCACCTTCAGTCAATCAGAACTATTTTGCAGCACATCTTTGGATTCTGATCTAATTTCCCATTCTCATCACTGCCAACCCAACTATCAGCTCTATCTAGCCTGGAAGCTCCCACAACCTGCTAATTGAGTAATTACTATGGCCCTTTTAAATGTGTCCAAACTCACTCAAATCTTGCACTCTGGCAAATTCATTCCAGGATGCTTCCACTATACTTTTAAATGTGCTGATTTTCATATTGAAAATTATTCTGCTGATCAATAAGATGCAAAATTTTACATTATTTTTCCAGTTGAGATACTGGAGCTATGTGGATCTAATTGTGTTTCTTAAATGATGCCTTTGAGAGAAAGGCTTTATGCTCTAATTAATTGGGCAGATACACTTTTTGCACATTAATTGAGCTTGTGCTTATGTCACATATTAAATATGTGCACCAAATACATTTATAATGTATTTCCATCTGGCCAACCCACATTTTTTTATTTTTTCATCTTTCTATTTGTTTTCCTTTCATAACTGTAGAACATAGATGAATATTTGCCTTAAGTAAATGCTTGGATTTAAACCATGATTAAAAAGAAAAGCTGAGCATAGTGGTACATGCCTGTAAGCCCAGCACTTGAGAAGCTAAAGCAGGACTTCTATGAATTCAAGGTCAGCCTAGATCACATAGTAAGTTTAAGGCCAGCCTGAACTACATAGTGAGGCGCTGCTCAAAAATAAATAAATAAATTAATTAATTAATTAATACTATCTCCCCTATATGAGTTGCTCATTTAACACTGGACATTAGCTCTGGAACAGGCCCTAGGTTAAGAAATGAGGGTGTAGTAATAGATACATCATGTCTATCCAGGGAAAATTTTGTCTAATACAATCATTCTCATACCTTAGTATTCTCAAGATTCATGTAAACATATTGTTAAATATGTGGAGTCTGGTGTGCCCTTTGTTGGTCAGGGTTTATATGGGAAAAGATGTAATACAGAACACATAACTTATAAAATTATTTTATAATATTCACCCAAAGAGTTAGATGCAAAAGAATGCAGAAGATCTGTCCACAAACTAGACTAGGCTCAGAGAATCCAGCTGAGGGTCTGGATGCTACAGCAATGATACACACAAGTTCAGCTGAAGACCTAGAACCCATAGGAATGTCTTCCACAAATCCAACCAGAGGCCTAGAGCCCATGACAATGTCTCATACAAAGCTGTACCAAGGATCTGAACTGGGAAGGCCCAAAGGCCAGTGGTGGAAGCTAGGAAGTCTGTGCTAATAGCCTGAGGGATCTCCACTGGAGCAGGAAGCGATGCTCAAGACAAGGAGCAGAGCTCCCCCAAAGAGAACTACAGCATCCTTAGTGACAGCAAATCCCTCAGCTCCTCTGATGATAAGAACTAGGGAGTTCATATCAGGAAAACCAGCATGACAGGCTTCTCCAGGAGAATCAACGGTTCACCATCTTCCCCTGCAGTTCCCCTTTTATGCTGTTGCAAGGATCCTCAGGGAGGCCTTCCACACCCATCACCATGCCAACTCAGTTCAATTGAGTGTTGTAAATTGACCATTAGTGGATTGCTAACCCACCACACCATCTATCCCACTTGAAAATTTGGGCGCTGGTCAAGGTATCTGTATTTTAGCGGATTTCTCAACTGGTTCTTCTTTTTTTGCAGGACTGGGGTTTGAACTCATGACCTTGCACTTGCCAGTAAGGCACTTGTGCCATGGAGCTATCTCCCTGGCCCCTCCTCAAGTGCTTCTGATGCTGGTGGTCCTTGGTAAATTCTGAAACACCACATTAAATATTCATATTTTATGTTTATGCTTGTAGTCTATGCTGGTATCTGAATTTTTTAAAAGCAGTTAAAGGAAAATATTGTTTAACTATTTCCTTTTTCATAAATGTTTTCTCTCTGATGTTGCTGCTTTTGGTGCTGGAGACTGAAGCTTAGGCTTCATGCATGTTAAATTTGTACTCTAGCACTTGCCATTCAGAAATTACCAGTTAAGAATTATGAGAGTTCAAGTACGAGACTTTTTTTATAAGAAGACTTAGAAATCTGTAATACATTTTCCTTATTTTTTTCGCTACCATTCAACTATAAAGTGAAACAATATAATTGTATTATAATAATGTTAGCACTTTATAAAAATTAAAATTTCAAAGTTCACTACTCTAAGTCTATTTTTTCTTCATATTTTTCCTGTATGTGGGCTTCCAGGAGGGAAGGAACACTTAGTTTTTATGGTCTGACTAAATGCTCAAGTTATTCCTTAATTGAGATGCAGCTTCTAGCTGTATGCTTACTACTTTGAAAAAGATTGTGAAAATAGCTTTTAACAAAGCAACATATGAAACAACCTCAAATAACCTCATGAATTAAGCTTTTAGAGCCAGATTCATACAGCCATAATTTAATGATTTTTCTTCCTTATTGTTCATTTTACTTTAAGTTAGGGTTTCATGAGTTAGCTAGGCTGGTCTTGAACTCCTCATATTAAGCAGTCCTCCCACACAGTCTGACACATAATTGGGACTATTGGCATCCTGCTCAATTTGGTGCTTTCCTTGGTGATACTTAAGTTTGATGAGCCAGATCTCCCAAGCCCAATCTTAAACTCTTTTTAAACTCACTGTGAAGTTTCTCCTATAAGGAAGCTGGCAATGGCCTCCAGACTACTTCCATCACACACACACAGTACCTTCTTTAGTACTTCAGTTGCAAGCAGCGTAACCTTCTGGAGTCAGTTAAAGAGATCCTGCCAGGCGTGGTGGCTCACACCTGTAATCCCAGCACTTGGGAGGCTGAGGCAGGAGGATTGGTGCGAGTTCGAGACCAGCCTGGGCTACCAAAGTGAGCGCAGGACCAGCCTCAACTGCATAGCAAGACCCTGTCTCAAAAAGGCAAAAAATAAATAAAGAAAGAAAGAAAGAAAGAAAGAAAGAGATGCTGTGGTTCATGTCACAGAGAGGATCTCCATTATTCTGTTGTGTCTGACTTCCCTAGCACCTCTGTGATGCAGCTAGGTCAGGGTGGGAAGGGAGAGAGAGAGAGACAGAGAGAGAGAGAGAGAGAGAGCAAGCAAGTAGCCATAACAGTGTTTTGAGAGCACTGAAAAAAATCCCTGTGGGTTCAGTTTGCTAATTAGTAAGAGACAATTACCCCCATTACACTTAAATAAAATGAAACAGTCCCACCATGACTCTCTTAGGGCAGCTACTGTGCCTCCTAGCTTATTGAGATTGCAACAGAAAGCCTTACAGTGATAATTATTTTCAGGTGTTCTTTCTATGCTCCAAACCCCAAAAGATTTCTAAGACAATATCTTACAAAATGAACAGTGTGGTTTATTCAGGAAAAAATGGTAAGGATATATTTCATTAGACCCCATTTAAAAATGATGAATATTTAAATATAGATCCTACTCATGCTGGTTTATGTGTTATACTATAACTGTATTCTTAAAGGTGTCTGATTTGTATAGGGAAAAGGGTGTTTTTAGTTGTGAGGAATGTTTCAAGCCTTTAATGTCAAGGGATAGGGGAATTTCACTAGTTCTGTCTCCACTGTCAGCAAATGTACAAAAATGCATCTCAGGGAAATTTTGCTGCTGACTCTAACTTGTCAGCCATAGAAATTCTGCATTTTGAACTGATTGAGGAGAGGGCTGTGCTAGAAAAGGAGCAGAAAAGGAGCAGAAAAGGAGCAGAAAAGGAGCAGAGTAATGATTCAGGTAGTGGTTGCCAAGAGCCTAATGCTGCAAACCCTTCCTCTTCTTTTCTACAAAACAAAGTGGGTATTTTTTTCTTTTAATGGAAAATCGCCATAGCTCTCAGTTCTGATTTTTATGCAAATTTGATTTCACTACATTGTTTTCATTACAAGAATTTACTTTGTACCGTAGTAAAAGAGCATGGAACTTCATAACAAGTGATCAACTTTGTTCATGTATGAAAAAAAAAATTTCATAAGATTCCTGCGTATACCACACTTGTTCCGTTAATTTATTTCTGCATTTGTGGAAATGCTGAAGACTGCAGCATAGGCTACTGTGTAATGCTGTGCAGGTTGGGCTGTTTACAGCCTGAGGAGCCATGTACGGGAGCCCTAACAGCTGAGAACCATTTTCCTACACTTCCGGGGACTTGCAGTCATTCATTGAGCAGAGATGAAATGCATCTCTTCAGTGGGGAGCCCAGCTCTGCTCTCCTTGCACTGACTTGAAAGTCATTTACTTTTAGCCTAAGAGTGAGAAAAGATCAACACTTGCTACAACCACAGCCATCACATTATTAAAGTATTAAGTGAACAATAAAAGAAAACCAAAAAATGGGTCACTATGGAAAAGTATTTTATGTGATTTAAGATACAAGGTTTTAAGGTTTATGGAATCTTCATGGGGATAATTCCATTGTTCCTAAAGGAAACCTTTTATTCACTCATAGCATGGATGTTTCTAAGCATCACTGCTGGGCTCATGTATTGATTTATGTCAGCATATGGTTGAGCTTACAGATTGCTTTTTTTTAAACCAAATGTGTAGTAGCACATAACACAAGTTTATACCTGAGCAGAAGGATTTAAAGACCTAATTTACACATGATCTCTTATAGCAATTTAAAGGACTTTCTTACTAACCAACAAAAATTAGCAGCTCTACATTTCTATTGTTCAATAGATTTTGTAACTAAAATCTAAAAAGTATGTTTGTTGAAGTATAATTGATCTCTTCCAAATATTAAAATAATGTGAAAACATAAATAGTATCTGTTATAATCCTCTCTTGTAAACAGATTCAAGATGTACCTTGTCAATAGACAGAAAAACTCTGATCAAGATGTTAAAGTTTATATTGGGGTGTGGACGTCCACTACACTAACTCACTCACTATGTACGAAGGTACAAGACTCAGAGGAGATACTCAGAGTAGCTCAAACTACTCTGGAGGCTGAGGGAGGCAGATCATGAGTTCAAGGCCATTATCTCAAAATCAAATAAAAAGGATTGGGGATGTAGCTTAGTGTTAGAGTGATTATCTCACATGTGTGAGGCTCTGGGTTCAAACCCAAGTGTAATTTTTTTTTTTAAATGTGGGAACTTGAAGCATGTAAGAGGCCTCATCTTAACCTATCTCTAACCTAAAAGTCCACCGTTACAAATTTTTTGTTTTTTTAAACCGTCTTACAATGTAATTCATGTTGTCCTTAAAGTCATGACATAGCCCAGGCTGGCTTCACACTTGCAGTAATCCTCCTGCCCAGCCTCCTGAGTGCTAGGATTACAGGTATGTACCATCAGACTTGGCTACATATTGTTTTCTTTTATTACTGGAGCTCTGCAAGATTCAAATGTCTTTTGGAGGCTTTCTATTTACATATAATAATAATAATAATCTGTCCATACATTAAGGGCAAAAATTCTGGAAATGTATTCAGTTGTAAAAAGGAGTCTGGGGTTAAATTAGAGACATCTTGTGAAGGCTGTGGCAAGGTTTGTGCTTGAAAAAGATACTAATCCATCACTAATATTGATGCCCATTACCTCTTAACCATAGCACATTGAGGAACTAAGTTTCAGCATGAGTTTTGGTAGGTACTAACTGTATCCAAAGCAAAACAGCTTCCTAACATATATTGGAAAGGTCATGTAAAATTTTTGGATTGCCAAGTTCGGGGAAACTTTTATCTAGTTTTATTTCATTTACCTGACTTTAGATAAAGTTGTCTGGTCAGTGACTGATGAAACTACCCTTGAATTGAAGCCACTCACTGAGCAGTCTGTCGCCAGAGTGCTATTGTAGCAGCTTGGTAATGAGCTCCTTTGAGTCTTGTACCTTCGTACATAGTGAATGAGTTAGTGTAGTGGACAGCAGAATTTTCCTGAAAATGATTTCTACATTTCTATAGTTGGCACTAACTTAACTATGTACAGAAAGGACTGAAAACCTACTAAATATGTCCCATTACATTCAAGATGAATGTATCCTAAATTTACCTTCCTTAGCCTGGTCTTCTAAATAGCAGTGCCACCTCAACAAGACTCACTTTGTGTTGTTAAGGGTGAGAAGTCACGGTGAAAAAGAACAGTTGCATTTATTGATTACAGTTACTTTTTTTTTTTTTTCCAGTATAGGGGACCAAACCCCAGAGGCTTGTGCCTCAGTCTCTGGAGTAGCTGGGATTACAGGCATGTACCACCCCATTCTGCTATTATAAACATTTAATAGTACTGAAACACGCATGTTGAAGATGGAAGGGAGATAATCTAGAAATATGATCCAGGAGCCACCTGGATTATCAGATCAAAAAATGAAGATCTTGGACTCTGAAGAAATGGTACAGCAGGTATACATATTCCAAGCCAGGGTATCTATTTCCTAGCACGATGCCACAATGAGGTTACTGGGAGTGAAGAAAATATGAAGGAGATTCCTAGATATGGGTGAAATTATAGAAGAAGGTGCTGAAAATGAACTGTGTTTGCTATTTTTATTAAAGCTAATCTTGCCAAAATTAACCAAAAAGAAAGTAAAAGAACTATCTGGGTTTAATGACTTTTCTATTATTCTTCTTCAGTTGTATAAGACAGTGATAAGAAGGTTACTGCAAAAGATGATTACAAAGTAATTATTTAAGCTCACATGATGACATCTTAAACTATGATGAGGTGTTCCTGTAAACATTCTTTGCTGTTTCATTTCAGAGTGGCCTTTTGTGCTAGATTTCTTCTAGCTAATGAGAAATCAAAAAATAATATCACAGGGTCAGTGAGACAGCTCCACAGACTAAGCACCTGCTTTGGCAAGCTCAGGGACCAGGGTTTGATCCCCAGTTCCACACGTAGCACCAACCCCAGCCCTGGGATGCACTGAGCGGTAACTGGGTCTGGGCATGGTAGTACACGCCTGTAATCCTAGCACTGGGGAGGTTGAAAACAGGAGGATCACTAGAGTACAAGTTGCATAGTGAGACCTTGTACCAAATACATAAATGGGAAAAAAATAATAAAAATAATATCACATTCCCTTTGTTAATGTCACATTCTTAATGGTATCATTCTGGGTATTTGGGGCAGGATAGGTCTTTGCTATATAGGACTGTTTCACATACTTCAGGCTTTTGGCATGTTAGAGTAAATTATAGGGATATCTCCCACCCCATCATTATAATAAAAAATCCCAACAAGAGAGGGTTTTTATTAGCATGCTGATGAGAACCACTGATAATGGGAGAGACTGAAATGTACCATCTCTATATGATACAATATGGACTAGGTATGATGTTTGTACTCAGTTCTGCAGAGAATGGGAAGAGATACTTCCCCAAATCTGGAAGCTTCCAAAGGCATTTGAATGAGGATTATTCTTATCAAAATAATCCAACAATGTCATTATGACTCAAAATATTTAAGAACATCTCTTCTGGGTTTATTTAGAGCCTGAGTCATGTTCTTTTGAATTTGTTCAACAGAAGAAACTTTCTTTCTTTGGAAATGTACCAAAGTCACTGCAGCCAAGCTTGCACATAAAATGAGTGAACAAGCTGGACAATATTATTTTTAGTTAAAAGTGGTTTTACAGAACACAAAATTATGAGCTGACACTTAGCAGTTATAGAATTATAAAAAGTATTTAGCCTGGGTTTTAACAAGAGGTATCACTTAGCTAATTATTTTTCATGTTATTACCACAAGTGTGGTAGTATTTTGTTAGGTACTATGCATAGAGAAATGAAAAATAATTCCTGCCTGTAAGAGCTCCAGTATCTAATGAGGAAGGAAAACAATAATTGCAATATAAATATATGTGTGTGCTAGAAGAATCTATCTGTACTGCTCTTGGCATCAAAATGAAGGCTTGATCCAACATGGAGGAATGTGGAAAACCTGCTTGAGACTTTTTATATTTTGAATATATAGTTCTAGGGGTGGCCAAATAGCTCAGCAGATTAAAGTGCCTGCAAGCAGGCACAGGGGCTGGGGTTTGATCCCTAGGCCTGCCGTGCTGGCCCTGTCCACAGGGTGCGCTCAGACAGCAATTTAGACTGGGCATTGTGGCACACATCTGTAATCCAAGCTCTTGGGAGACTGTAAACAGGCAGATCACTATGAATCAGATCTAGTAGTGAGACTCTGAACATGCTGTAGACCCTTCCCTAAAATACAAAAAAAAAGGACTATATATTTCTAACTGGATTAGAGGAAAAGTGGAAGACATTCTAGGGAGAAGCAGCAACACATTCAAAGATACAAAAGATTCAGTGTTTCTTGTACTCCATGAGCCTCAAGTTATTTGGTGTCTGGAGTAGATCTAGTACCTCCCTAGTATGTGCTAAGGAGGCCAGAAAATGCACCGGTGAATAGAAATGGTCATTTATGATACTGGTTTTATTTGCGAAACCAAAAAATTTGGACTCTGTATTGAACATGAAGGATAGTCATAAAGGATTTAAAGGGTAGAAATTTAGAGGCTGGGCATGGTGGCTCACGCCTGTAATCCCAGCACTTGGGAGGCTGAGGCAAGAGGATCAGTGTGAGTTCAAGACCAGTCTGGGCTACAAAAGTGAGCTCAAGGCCAGCCTGAACTGCATAGTGAGACCCTGTCTCAAAAAGACAAAAAATAAATAAATAAATAAATAAATAAATAAATAAATAAATAAATGGTAGAAATTTGATGATATTTGCATTTAAATGATTCTAGCAACAGAGAAGACAATAAAATGGAGGAAAATAAAGCTAAAGACAGAAGTTACCATACTAGGAAAGATGGAGGGAATTATGACACCTTAATTAAAGAGGTCAGAAAGGAGAGGAAACATTAATTACTATTAATTACTATCACTATTGTTAAGTAATAGTAATTAATGCATGGTCATGTGTCAGGAAAACAATCCATTTTGATGAATGAAATCTATTCAGGTGAATGAAATCCATTCTGATGAATGGATGTTAAATATCCTGGTGGATGGATTAGTGTAGAGAGTTTAGAAAGCAGTGTGCACTTCACAACTGCATACCTAGTAAAGACAGTATTTAAATTTAATTGGACATGGATAGGATATTTAATAAAAGTTGCTAGTTAGAAAAAGATTTTGGTCTTTCTTCTTCTTCTTCTTCTTCTTCTTCTTCTTCTTCTTCTTCTTCTTCTTCTTCTTCTTCTTCTTCTTCTTCCTCTCTTTTCTCTCTCTGCCCCTCTCTCTGTCTCTGTCTATCTGTCTGTCTGTCCATCTGTCCATTTGTCTGTCTGTCTGTCTCTCTCTCTCTCTCTCTCTTTCTCTCTCTCTCAAACTTGGGACCTTCTGCCTGCAAGCCAAGTGCTTAGGTCATCAAGCTATCTCCCCAGCCCAAGATACTGGTTTTCTAATTAACAAATTACCAAAAACCTGCTGTCTTGAAGAATATAAATGTATTATAGTTCTGTTGGTTAGAAATCTGGGCTGAGAGCCAGGCATGGTGCACACGCCTGTAATCCCAGCACTTGGGAGGCTGAGGCAAGAGGATCAGTGTGAGTTTGAGACCAGCCTGGGCTACAAAAGTGAGCTCAAGGGCAGCCTGAACTGCATAGCGAGACTGTTTCTCAAAAAAGAAGAAAAAAGCAAAAATCTAGGCTGGGTCTCAATCGAGATTCAGCTGCTTCATTCTTTTTTGGAAGTCCCTAAGTAAGCATCTGCTTTTCTTGTCTTTGCCAGCTTCTAGGAGCCATGCTCATTCCTTGCCTCTTGCCTGCTCCATTTCAAAAGCCTATGGAGGGGCTGGGGAGATAGCTCCGTGGCACAAGTGCCTGCCTGGCCAGTGCAAGGTCATGAGTTTGAACCCCGGTCCCACCCAAAAAAAAAAAAAAAGCCTATGGAATTACATTTCTTATAACCATTCTTCTGTAGTCACCTCTTTCTTTGACCCTCAGGGAAGTGTCTCCGTTGTTACAAACTCCTATGACTAAATTGGGCCCACTCAGCTAATTCTGAGTAATCTCCGCATCTCAAATATCATAACTTTAATCACATCTGGAAAACTCCTTAAGCCACATAAGGCAACACCTCCACCACACTGGGGTTTAGGGCTTAGACAGCTCTGTGGAGCCATTATTCTGCTTGCTACAGGTGAAAAGTATCAATTTAGATCCCTATATCATAAACCAAGGATCAATTACTTCCAGATTAAAGAGTTTACCATACAAACTATATACTAATCTGATTACAAATTTATGAGGACATTAATTTTAAAAAACCTAGGATTTCTTTGATAAGAAACTTATTGGTCATAAATAAAATGAGTGACAGACATCACCCAATATTTGAATTATTTAAAATGATGAAAGGCATAACAAATGTTACCAAGTTAACAGACAAGCATCAGACTAGGATAAAACATTTTTAACATTTATATAGAAAAGACAATATCCATCAAAAAAGAGATAGTGCCCATAGTATAGAAAGTATCACCCTGGTCCTACCAAAAAACAAAACGAGCAGACAAACAAACAAAAAGGCAGTATCAGCCGGGCGTGGTGGCTCACGCCTGTAATCCCAGCACTCGGGAGGCTGAGGCAGGAGGATTGGTGCGAGTTCGAGACCAGCCTGGGCTACAAAAGTGAGCGCAGGACCAGCCTGAACTGCATAGCGAGACCCTGTCTCAAAAAGACAAAAAAAAAAAAAAAAAGGCAGTATCTGTATTACATAAATCATAACTACAAACATACTGAACTATCTGGATAGAAAAGGATTAAAACATGGTTTAGAGATGAAATAAAATTAACTCGATTCAAGTAGGAGGAAAAAGCTAAACTTTAATTACCAGAGAATATTATTTAGGAGTTTCTTTTTTATGTATTTGGTACAGGGTTGCACTATGCTACTGGACTCGGAGTGATTCTCCTGTTTTCAGCCTCCCAGTGCTGGGATTTTAGGCTTGCACCACCACACACGGTTGTGGTGGCTGGCTCAACACCTTGTGGGGACACCAGTGCAGTACGTGGTGAAGGGGATCGAACCCTAGTCCCTGTGCTTGCCTAATGATGTAGTGATCTTATTTTAAATTCTTACTCATGTTTTTATTTTAATAGAAAATATAATACATTTTATTTATTTATTTATTTGCATATAGTAGGGAAGATGAGACTCAGATCATACAAAATTTTATTTTTACATGTTTGCAGTACATAATGATTATATTTTTGTGAGGAACTGGTATATGTACATAAGATGGCTGAATTTTACTTTCGTCCCCTACTGTTCCCATCCTTCCATGCTCCTTCCAATTCTTGGTCCCGGTCCCACACACAAAAGCTCTATTTCCATTTTTTTCCCTTTTTTTTTTTTTTGTCTTTTTGAGACAGGGTCTCACTATGCAGTTCAGGCTGGCCTTGAGCTCACTTTTGTAGCCCAGGCTGGTCTCAAACTCACACTGATCCTCTTGCCTCAGCCTCCCAAGTGCTGGGATTACCAGTGTGCACCACCACTCCTGGCTCTTTTTCCCTTTCAATTCTTTTTTAAATCCTTTTTTCTTCCCCTCCAACACCTTCTTTGTTCCCCTTCCCATTTGAAAAAGCATTCCCTACTTGAGAGAGGGTCTCACTGTGTAGTTTAGCCCAGCCTTGAACTCACTTATGTATCCCAGGCTGGCCTTGATGTTGCAATGATCTTCCTGCCTCAGCCTGCCCAGCACTTGAATTACACGAATGTGCCACCCTGCCTGGCCTCCTTATTTCCTATTACCTACTTGTTGTTTCGCTTATGTCTTTAAATAAAAGCAGGGAAATGATAAAATATGTTCAGAAAAATGATTAATCCTTTGGGGTTGGATAGATAAGAGCTTTAGCTGGAAACTTTAGTATTATTGAAAAATATTTTATTTCTCAAGCCAAGTGGTAAATTGATAAACGTATATTCTAATTTTTAAATATCATTAACATAATTGTCTTTCATTTATTCTTTTGTGTGTCCAAATATTGGTGATTTTTAGGTGGAAAAGCAGGGTTTTAAACTTTTTTATTTTGAAACAATCTATTAGAAATAATTTCAAACTTATAGAAAAGCTACAAGAATAGCACAAGTAACTCTGATGCATGTTTCGTCTAGAAACCCTGCTCAGATTTTGCCAATTGTCCTAATGATATTCTTTGCAGTACAAGAAGTTGTTGTATTTCTCTAGTCTCTCACTTGAAGCACTTCTTGAGTTTTTCCTTGACTTCTATAATATGCCATTTTTTAGACTACAAGTAAGTTAATTTGCTGAAGGTCTCTCACTTTAGACTAATCTGAAGTTTCCTTTTGCTTAGACTCAGAGTATGTGAGAACACCATGGAAGCAAAACTGAACTCTTATTGTACCTGAATAAGTAGCTCATGATGTCATTTCGACCCATTTTTAGTAGCACTAATTTGATCAGTTGATAAAGATGGTATCAGCCAGGTTTTTCAACTGAAAAATTATCCTTCCGCCTCTTTGCAATTAATAAGTATTGGAGGGATAGTACTTTGGACTATAAAATTCTGTTCATTCTTTTTTTTTCCTCTTTCATGTAGTAGTATTAATATGCACTGGTGCTTCTTTTGATTTTTTACTATGCTGATTGGCAAGAACTAATTTTTTTTTCTTTATTTGAGACAGGATTTTTCTATGAAATTCAGGCTGGATTTGCTTGAACTCACTTTGTAGCCCAGGCTGGTTTTGACCTCCCAACAATCCTCCTTCCTCAGGCTCCTGAGTTCTGGGATTACAGGCACCACCAGGGTTGGTTTGGTTTTGAGACAAGGTTTTAGCACGTAGTTCAGACTACCCTTGAATTCACTATGTAGAGCAGGCTGGTCTCAAACTTTGAGTGATTCTCCTGCCTTAGCCTCTTAAATACTGAGATTACAGGCATATACCACCAACACTTGGCTTGACTTTTCCTTTTACATTTATTAGAAAGAGATTGTGGCATTCCTGTAATTCCCAGGGATACCTATATGAACATTAATTTTTCTTAGATAGTCAGATCTAAGAGTAAACAAAGTGAAATAAACAAACAGAATCAGTTAATTGATCCAGGGTAAGTTTGGCAAATGGTCTTTCACAGGAATAAGAACTTAGGTAGCTCAGAAGAAGGAGAAAGCAGGTATGAGGAACCGAATCGGCATGCCTGAGGAGGGAAGGAAAGCCAGAGGCAACCGGCAGCCTTGGAGGAGCTGGGGTGGGAAGCAGGTCACAGCCCTGATGATGCTGTTGTGGCCGATGGGATGGCTCTGGAGGAGTAGAAAGACACTACATCCCTTGAGTTCAGTGGGGAACTTGATATCTTACTTTAGATTTTTCAGATGCTCACAAATACTTCAAAGCCTTCATATTTCCATCTTATTGCTTAAGTATATGGAATGGTTGATACCAATTCAAGTCCAGAAACAGAACAACAACACCATCAACTGTGAGGTTTCATTCAGCTATTTCCTTCAATGAAACATGAATTTGGTGTCTGTTGAAAAATTAGAACAGAGGTCAGGGAGATAACTCAGTAGAATAAGTGCTTGCCTGGCAAGAGCAAGGGCCTGAGTTCAATCCCCGGTTCCACAAAAGAAAAGAAAGGGAAAGAAAAGGAGATAGAGAAAAATTAACAAATGGCAAAATGTCGTTTTTGTTCCTAATCCAAAAAAATTTTTCTTGTGTTCAAGGTTCTTACGGAATGAATTTGTTCTAAATTTGTTACCTTCTCAACTGTTACCATCGCAGCTCATCATATTTATATATTTATACTTTTATTATTTGTGTCTTTTTTTGAGACAAAGTGTTGCAATACAATCAGGCTGACCTTGAACTCTGTATAGCCCAGGCTGGCCTCAGACTCACAGTGATCCTCCTAGCTCAGCCTTCTGAGGGCTGGGACTATAGGTGTGTGTCACCAAACCTCTTAGTTTATCACATTTATAAGCTCCAAGTCTCTGAACCTTTTAACATTTTCATTAACTCTCATGAAAGTCATCTTCCCCAAGTTAAAAATACCTCTTCTTACCATTGTCTTTCTGCTCAAATACATCATTCACCATTTCAAGTGATTCATTCTCAGTATTTACATGAGTGAAAATTTAGTCTGGAATCTTTGCATAAGTAACAGTCTCTTATTTTAAAGCCAGTGCAGAAAAAGCTCCTGTGCTACTAAAGCTACAAGTTAAAATGTGTTGTGATCTTTTCAGTTCCCATAGCTCCTCCTGTTTGCATGAACAGCAGAAGACAATTGGTCTCCGTGGTCTGCTGCACTCCTATGTTGCTGATCTGTGATGTCAGTGACCCACACTCATGGAGAAAGACGATGGCTGATGGTACGCTAAGGGTGCTGTTCTCACTGGCTCAGCATCTGAATTTCTGTGCCAAACACTATCTATGGAGGGTCTGGGACCTAGGAAAGCAAACGTTCTTCTGCTCTTTAGTGGCTCCTTTAAACATCCTTGAGTCATGAACAATGAATTTGATATGTAGAACAAATACTTTAGCTTGTCATACCAAAAGCTGCTTCCTCTTCCTCTTCTTCTCTTCTTCCTCCTTTCTTCATAGAAGTAGAAAGAGGGAGCTGCTTAAACGTCAGACACACAGCAGTAAGGAGCTACCTACGTCTCCAAATCACTGCAAGATGTCTAGAGGACAAATAAGGAACACGAGAGGAATCCACACCTTCTCTGTCCTTTTAGCCTAGTAATCAAGATTCCAACTCATGTCTTGTGTCTTTCTCTTAACTGCTAGATTATGAAAAATTAGGCCTTTGGAATGAGAATGGGAAAGAGAAACTGCCATCATGTATATTCATTTGGTTTGGGAATAAAAGGGTGGCCTGTAATTTAGAATAAGAGACAGGGATGACTCATTACAAATCTGAAGGTTATTAAGGAAATGAATAAATCGGTCACACCACTCCAACTGTGCTTGTCATCACAGCAGCCTTGCCAATTTCCCCATAGAGTTGGTAATTGCTGTTCCATATCTTCTGATAGAGAATATAAGACCCTTTCTGGTGTAATAATAAATAGTAGAGTAGACTTCACATCCATCACTAGATGAGGCTATAAAAAAGCTGTAACTAGAGCAGGTGCTAACTACCTCAGAACACCAGGAAGAGTCCCTGGAAATTACAGCCCTGAAAATGCACTGTATTATCCAATGCAATAAAAGTATTACAAAATTTAATAGACATCAGTATAAAAGGCTATAATGCTTACAAATTAAGACTGTGTAGATAATGTTAAGTTAAATTGATACCTCAAAACTAGGAAACAGATTCAAATCCTAAAGTCAACATTTACATTTCTTCAAGTTAAGAAGTCTAAATGTTTAATAAAATGAAAAATATTATACATTACTGCAGCTCTGACTCTGTTAAGACAGTTAAGACATTAAACTGCTCTGTAATTTCCTCTTGTTTTGCTTGATATTTTGGTTACTTTGATCACCTGCAACTACCGATTCATTGTTTGTTTAGTTTTCTTGGTTTTGTTTCTGTTTCTTCCCTACTCTCCAGCCTAGGTTATGGCTACAGTCACAGGGTACCACATGCCTTCGCCAAGCCTGGCATCTCTCTTGGGCTGAGTTGATGAGAGGGAAAAACATTCTGGAAGAAAGGATGAGTGGCTAAAGAACATTCTTCCCTTCAGCTCCTTGCTGTTCTTCAATGCTCCATGACATCCTATCCAGAAATCAAGTAGCCTATCAGTAAAACATAAAATTAAAACGTACATATGTGGAGTCTTTGAGAGTGTGGTATTTAGCTTTAAGTGGCTCTGGGTTCCACTTCTGATGTTTTTCCTTAAGACCTTGGTCAAGCTGCCTTGGTTTTTTTGTTTGTTTTTTGTTTTGGGGGAGGGATTTTTTTTTTTTTTTTTTTTTTTTTTTTTTTTTGTGGTCTTAGGGATCAAAGCCAGGTTTTCCACACTGAGCTGGGAGACAATGTCCAAGATGAAGGTGAAGACTAGAGTTCTTCCAAAGAAACAGAAACAACAGCTTCCCGTCTTTGCTTCCCTTTGATTCTGTGCAGGCCACAATCCTCCCTAGAGTGGGTCTTCCACACCCAGAACTCTGCTGAGCCAGTTTGCTGGGCGTTTATTACTCCAGCTGACACAATCAGTTAGCTATCACAAGTATGAAGAAAACTGCTAAAGTATTTTAAGTAAGGCAATGATGCAAGTGGAAATATATTTGTTGAAGGTCCCTCTGGCTACTGGGTGTAAAATGGAGAGCAGGGATTCAGGAGTTGGGAAGATACATTTTTTGTTTTTATGGCTCAGTCCCAGGGCCTTGTGAATGTAAGATGAGAACTGCACCACTAAGCTAAACCTCCAACAGAAACATTTTTTTAATTTAATCATTTGATTATTTATCATTTATTTTTGAGACAGTGTCTCAGAAATTGCTCAGCATGGTCTTCAACTGCTGGACTCAATGATTATCTTGCTTCAGCCTCCCTGAGTAGCTGGGACCACAGACAGATACCATCAAAACAGGCTTAGGACTACACTTGTAATGTACAGCAAGTAAGAACTTATGTGGATATGGGAACTGGGAAATCAAAGAGCATTACTAGGATTTTGGCCTGAGCAACTTCTGAATGATGGGAAGAAGAGGGGAGAGCAGATTCGAGGGCAAAAACTGAGATTTCCATTTTAGTATACCAGTTAGTAGAGGGACCAAGAGAAACGATTGAGAAATAGGCTGATATTTGAAGCCAGGGCTCAGGAGGAGGTCAGGACAGGAGTCACATATTTTGAACTAAGGTGCACACAATTGTACTAAAAACCATGAAGTATCTTTTTTTTTTTTTTTTTTTTTTTTTTTTTTTTTTTTTTTTTTTTTTTTTTTTTTTTTTTTTTTTTTTTTTTTTGAGGCTGGTTGTAATCACCTGAGTTAATTTTAAACTTATGAGATCCTAACTGTGCCCCCAGAAATTCTAATGCAAAGCTGGGTGTGGTGGTGCATGCCTGTTGTCCCGATACTTGGGAGGCTGAGGCAGGAGATTGGTGCGAGTTGAAGACCAGCGTGGAAGAGAAAAGAGAGAGAGAGAGAGAGAGAGAGAGAGAGAGAGAGAGAGAGGAGAGGAGAGGAGAGGAGAGGAGAGGAGAGGAGAGGAGAGGAGAGGAGAGGAGAGGAGAGGAGAAGAGAAGAGAAGAGAAGAGAAGAGAAGAGAAGAGAAGAGAAGAGAAGAAAAAAAAGAAAGGAAAAGAGAAATTCTAATGCAAAAAGGACCTCATAGTGTAGTCATTTTGGAAGTTTCTTGGGCGATTCTAAAGCGAGGCAAGATTTTGGACCAAGTGCAAAGTGAGTGAGGTAAGAGACTGTAGGGACAGAAGGGAATCAAGGGTGAGGCTTACAAGCACTAACATTTAGTGACAGAGGAAGAGGAGCCCAGCCACAGGAATGACCCATGGAGTAACAAGGTGGAGGGAGGAGCAGGATGGTGTCCCAGGTGCAGATAAAGACAGAGGCTTGGGAGGATGTAGGACTCACTGGGACCAGAGACTGCTAGGAGGACTAGTAAGACAGGGGGCAAGAATTAACTGTTAACCAGGAATTACGAGAAAGAATGGGAGAAAAATGCTTCCCTAGTCTTTCTTAGTTGTATATCTATCAAGTAAGATTGGTAGTTGTAAGATAATGGGTGAGTCAAAAATAATATAAGGGCAGGGGAGATAAGTCGGTGGTATAAGCACCGGCCTGGCAAACACAAGGTCTCCAGTTTGATTCCTGCCACCGCATACTGTGCCAGCCACAAAACCTGGCATGGTAGTGCATGCCTGTAAATGCCTGTAATCGCAGTGCTGGGGAGGTTGGGACAGGAGGATCATTACAAGTCTGAACTGAGGAGTAAGACCATGTATCAAATATATGTATACATATATATGTATATATATAATTTTATAAATATATTTTAAAACTATATAATTTATATAATATCTGTAACTATATAAAT
This sequence comes from Myocastor coypus, assembly GCA_004027025.1. NCBI lineage: Eukaryota > Metazoa > Chordata > Mammalia > Rodentia > Myocastoridae > Myocastor > Myocastor coypus. The sequence continues at coordinate 142,309 of PVJA010000443.1, forward strand.
ATATTTTAAAACTATATAATTTTATAATATCTGTATATTTACATATAATTCTATAAATATACAAATATATATTGAAATGTATTATATATTGTATATTATTGTATATATATATATTGTATATATTGTATATGTATTGTATATATTATTGTATATATATATATTGAAATATATTATATATTGTATATTATATATTTAAATATATATTTAAAATGCTAAACGTAACATGTTAATGAAAGTTCTCTCTCTTTCTATCCTATACTTATGATTCTCCTCACTCAGCCTCCCAGAGAGCCATCCTTTTTATATTTATTTATTTATTTATTTATTTATTTATTGGTGGTACTGGGGATTGAACTCAGGACCTTGCACTTACCAAGCAAGTGCTTATTCTACCGAGCTATCTCCCAGCCCCCATCCTTTTTAAAAAGATGGTAAATCTAAAGAATAAACCACAGGGGCTGGGGAGAAAGCTATGCGGTACAAGTGCCTGCCTGGAAAGGGCAAGGTCGTGAGTTTGAACCCCAGCCCCACACAAAAAAATAGACCAATAAAGAATAAACCACAGAACATTTGAGGAATTAAGAAAAAAAAAAAAAAAACTATTCTATTGGTATTCACCTTCATTTGGTGAATTTCTCCTTTGCAGAAAGTGCTCTGATAAAAGTACAGAAAAAAATTAGGAAAAGTCTCTGCCCTCAAGGCATCCAGGGTGGGGGAGGGGGAGATGGACATGTTAAAAAAAAAATGGTAAAACAAGGTGATAAGTGATGTAATAAAGGTTATGTGCAGCAGCCTGTGTGGGTAAAGAACATAGAGAACTTAATAAATAAATGATAATTACAAAGAGCAGCTTGGCAAACTGGAAAATGGTTCATGTTTTAATAACATTGATAAAAACAAGATGGCGAATTGGCATACTCCATGATTATCATCATGTAAAAATGTGATCCCTGGAGCTTTCTCAGCTAAGAAAGGCTTGAGCTGGGTCTCAGATGACAGACCAGGCAAGGAAGTGAATTCTAAGCTAAAATAAACCAAGAGAAGTAAAGCAGAGTGTGTAAGTTTTTGGCCACTGTGACAATTTTGTTGTGGTGGGAGTTTGGGATTCTCATGAGGTAAGATGGAAAAACAGGCAAATGATAAGATTTTTAAAAATCACAATGCTAGAGTTTGAACTTTATGCAGTTAGTAGTCACATTGGAGACTTAAAGTGAAAAAGCACACTCATATTTGCCCTTACAAAAATAGCCATGAAGCTGAACCGAAGAGGGGACTCAAATGAAAGGCAGGAAGGCTAGATAGAAAGTTGTTGCAGTGATCTAGGAGGGAAATAATAACAGCGTAAAGTAAGGCAGTGGCCGAAGGCTGGATGGACGGACAGATGGAAGTGTGGGTGGGTGGGTGGGTGAATGGATGAAAGGAGATGAATTTAGAAGGCTCTTTAGTGGGTAATATAAACTTAAGACTGATAAGGAATGGGAATAGAAGTAGGGTGTGGGAGAAACAGCAATGACTGTTTGGTTTGGATAACTGGATCTTATCCTGGCTCTTATTTCTGGTCTTGTTTTTATCCAAGATAATGAATGTAAAAGGAAGAAATTTGAAAGATCATGTAAGGGGAGATGTGTAGTGCCTAATTGGAGCTCAGGAAAGAAAGCTATGGGCTGAGGACACAGACTCTGATTCTGTGCAGTGTTCCCTAGGTGAATGTTTCACCATGCACTTACTCTAGGAAGCATTCTGATGCCATGATTTGGGGTCTTCATTTTCACATGTGTCTGCTGTTTCCTTTCATTTTTGTCCTTTTCCCTAGCCTGGTGCTGATTATGAACATTCTTGTGCTGTCGTTGGGTGAATACATGCGTTGTGCATATACCTAGAAATAGGATTAATGGATGATCAGGTATGCCTAAACATGTTGTGGTTACTGCTTCCTGTTTTCCAAGGCACCAGTTTCCACTCCCCCCACGTAATGGGAGCTCTAAACACTCCCCTGCTTACTGGTACTGGTCTTACTCATTTTAGCCTTCCTGGTAAGGCTTTTGGCTTTTGTTTACATCTTTCTGTAAACTAAAGATAGTGTCTCAGTTACTCTTTTTCTCAATGCTGGGACAAATACTCGACACCCAAAATGAAGGAAGGAAAGGTTTATTTAACTCCCAGTTATTAGAAGTTTCAGTCCATACTCAGCTGGCTCCAAGGCAGACTGGCACATGGCAGAGAGCAGCAGTGCGTGGTGGTGGGACAGCAACAAATGTGACAGAGGCAAATAACCAACCAGGACAACAGAGAGCAACAGAGAGTCTGTTTCTCTGTCTGTCTTATAGTAGATTCAGGCTATCACCCCAGGCTGGGGAAGGTACACACACCCATAATCCCAGTAGCACTAAGATCCATAATCCCAGCAGTGCTAAAATCCATAATCCCAGCAGTACTAAAACCTAATCCCAGTGGATCATGAGTTAGTCTCAAACTCTAGAAGTCCCCATCCCATCAAAGCATGAGGCTTTCCGGGGACCACTAGACACAAACCATAACAGATAGCTTCTTGTCAGATGTTTCTTGGCCATTTAGATATTTTCTTTTGTGAAGTAACTGTTCAAGGATCTTTTTGTTTTGTTTTGACTGTTTTTCTAGTATTTTGTCTGTCTTTGCTTTTTGGATTGATAGATTTTTGCTTTGTACATATCCTGAATACAAGCCTTCGATCAAATATAGATAGATAGATAGATAGATAGATAGATAGATAACAAATATTTTTCCTATCTATATGCCTTCACACTCTTAAAGTGAGTTCTGATGATCAGATTCTTTATCTTAAGACAGTTCAGTTTGTCAGAGTTGTCCCTTATGATTAGCATATTCAACATCCTATTTAAGATATCTTTGCCTAATTCAAAATCATGAAAATATTTTGTTTTTTATAATAACTTTATTTTTTTCACAATTAGAGCTATAATTTCTCTGGAATATATTTTACTTTTGGCATGAGATAGGAGTAAAGATGTACATTTCTCCAGGAGGCTACCTATTTGGTTCATTTATTAAATTGTTTACCTTCACTGTGCTCGATATTAATGTTTTAAGCTTTTTTTTCAGTTTAACAAATTGAAAGTCATAGTTTAATTTCAACTTCCTGATCATTTCCACAGTATTAAGACAGAATAGGATATGCTGCAACAGCAGATAACATACTAAATCTCAGAGTTTTAAAAGAACATGGGAGGGCCAGCCAGATACTTCAGTAGGTTAAGACGCCTGCTTCAGGAGAGACAGGAACTTGGAGGTTTGATCCCCTAGCTTGCCACGCTGGCTCAGCTCCCCAGGCATGCTGAGTCAGTGATGGTAGCCAGCACTTACAATTCCAGCTCTTGGGAGGCTGTAAACAGGCAAATCACTACAAATCCAATCTAGTAGTGATACGTTAACACCCTGTAGACCATTCCCTACAATACAAAATAAATAAATAAATTAATTAATTTAAAAAACGGCAGAATCACTATGAGTCCAATCTGTGTAGTAAGACCCTGTAGGCCTTGTACTAACTAAAAACATAAAAAAAAAAAAAAAAAAACAACTTATAAAAGAACATGGGTGAACATATGAGTGTTTATTTCTTCATGTATAAAGTCAGCATCAGTAATCAACTGGTAGGGCAGCTGCTCAATCTGCAGTAAGTAGGAGGTCCAGGCCACTTGCACCTTGCTACCTCAGATCAGTGTTCAGCCTGTCCCGCTAAGGAAGAATATGATGGTATGTCCTTGGTGAGGAGGCCCTCACATTCCACTGTCTGTCCCTATAACAAGCCCCACCTACTAAAAGGCAATTGGCCAATATTGTTCTTCTATATGCTCAGGAAGGAGGAAAGGGAAATTAAATATGCAGATGTATTGGTTCTACCACACTCCCGTAGCTAATGAATCATAGCTTCCACTTGTGAATTGTCTCTATTGCTATTTATCTTCTGTGTGTAACATTTATATTAAATCAAAATAACATCTCACATTTCTTGTGTTGAATTCAATTTTAAGTTAATAGTGCTATCTTATTCACTGTAAACTTGCTTATTACATTTTTGCCTATCTTTTAGATAGTATTCTTATGCTATTTTATCTAGGTGTATTTTTTATTAGCCTCAAGTATTGGATTTAATTTTTACTACAATCTGAGAAGCTTTTTCTATTAATAGGGAATCTAAATTTAATAACGACTTACCATGCTTAGTGTCACTGTTGCCATGATTTTGTGTCTTTGTTTTCATGTGTGCCTGCTGTTTCTTTTCATTTTTGTCATTTACTCTGCAGACTAGATTTTGTTTTCTCTTATCTTTCTACTGTGAGCTTTGAGGGTGGACTTTCCTCTGATTCTGCTGGTGGTTTCCTGAAAGCTTTTCCACAAACACTCTTAAAATTCTAACTTAGCATAATTGTGCCAAGAAAAAGGCAAACAGTACCTTTTGACTCTTTGAGAGAAGTGGCACCTAACACTTTTCTTCCCTGGGTTCTGTTAAATCTTTTTTTGTTGCTCTTCATTAATTAATTAAGTTGATTGATTAATTAATTAATTGACTTTTTATGTTGGTTTTTTTTTTTTTTTTTTTTTTTTTTTGAGGTAGAGTCTCACTATTTAGCCCTGGCTGGCCTTGAACTCACAGCAATACTGCTGCCTCAGCCTCCCAAGTGTTGACATTAAAGGTATGTGCCACCCCACCAGGCCAGTCTTCACTGATTTAATCTTGGAGTAGTAAATTCAGTAATGTGAAAAAAATTTTTTCACATTACTTTTTTCCTCCACAAAGTAATTGTTTTTCTAGGATTTGGAAAATATAAAAAGTACAAAGGCTATCAATAAAAGCTTGTATCCATTATACCATGGCAAGACAACTTTTTAAAATTTTGTCATATTTTTCAAACTTTTTCAATATAAACATTCATATGATTCAAGTTATATTATACATGTTTTTAAAAACTTATGTTTGTGATGGGGTCATGCTAGATAGGCAGGTCTTAAACTCATGGGCTCAAGGAATCCTTTTATTTCACTATCCAAGTGCTGGAAGTATAGCAGGCTCATGTCTATATATAAAATTTGGGGTAGAGGGTGAGATAAGGTTTTTCTATGTAGGTCAGGCTGGCCTCAGAGCTCACCAGCTGAGGTAGGTATGCCCCACCTCATCTAACCACTGTACATAATTTTATATGCTGATTTATTCACAGAAATTTTTTTTCTTCTTCTTTAATATACCAGGAACTAAACTCAGGACCTCGCACTTGCCAGGCAGGTATTGTGCCACTGAGCTAGATCCCCAGCCTAGAAATGCTCTTATTAACTCTTATAAGCAAACCAGTAGCTCTCTCTCTCTCTCTGTCTCTCTGTCTCTCTCTCTCTCTCTCTCTCTCTCTCTCTCTCTCTCTCTCTCTCTCTCTCTCTCTCTGTGCATGCACATTACTGAGAGTCAAACCCAGGCCTTATGCATGCTAGACAAGTACTTTAACACTGAGCTGTACCTCTAGCTGTTTTAAAATTTATTTTGAGATAGAGTCTTGCTAAACTGTTTTCAGGCTAGGCCCAAACTTTTGGTCTTTCTGCCCCTTAAATAGCTGGATTATGGGTGTGTGCCACATCTACCTACTTTGAGTTATTTTAAAAGCTTTACAAACATTTTAATGACTATCATTTTTATGACTTTATCATTTTCTATAATGTAGATGACCACTATTAATATTTACCTGTTATTGTATATTTAGGTTGTTTGTAATTCTTGTTACCATAAATAATGTTTAGTAGAATTATTTCGCATGACAACAGAAGAAGCATCACACATGACAATACAAACCCATAATCCCAGCACTTAGGAAGCAGAGGCAGGATTTCTGTGAATTTGAGGTCATTCTAGGCTATAAAGTGAGTTCAAAGCCAACCTGAACTACATAGGAAGAAACTGTCTCAAAAAACAGAGAGAGAAACATTTATTTTTACAGTTCTTTACTTCAAGAGGAAGACAATAGGAATAAGGAATCATAATAGTGGGAGGGGTATGGTCAAAATGTTAGTGCATTATAAAAATGGTGAAACCTGACATTTGGTAAAATTAATATATAATAATAAAATATATGGAAAAAGTGTGTTTTTTTATGTGTTTAGTACAGTGTCTACAGGGTCTCACTATACAGATCGGGCTCAGTGATCCTCCTGTTTTCAGCTTCACAAGTGTTGGGATTACAGGTGCATGCCACCATGCCCAGTCTCAGTGGCTATCTCAGCATGCCCCAGGGGCAGGAGCAGCACAGCACCCAAGGAATTGAACCCTAGTTCCTGTGTCTGCCTAAGCTGGTGTTTTAATCCACTGAGTAATCTGGCTGGCCCAGAAAAATTGTTTTCTTAAGATAGATCCCCAGAGTGAAATTGGTGGATCAAAAAACAAAATAAATTTTTTAAAGAACCCTTGTCTATATTGCTGAATTTTTCCCAAAAGAAACACTATCATACAAATATAATCTTAATGTAATTATATTTAAAATATTATATACTATATAAGTACTATATTACCAGTCTGAGCTACAGTGTGAATTCAAAGCCAGCCTGAATTAAATAATGAAATCCTATCTAAAATAAGTACTATATTATACTACTATATTATTTTTTTTTACTTTTTTGCTTTTTTTAAATTATTTTTTATTGTTTCAATTTAATACGAGTTATATTACATATTTTAATCATCAGATCAGTATACTACTATATTATTATAGTTCTATTGGCTTTTTTGACTTAACAGTGTCAATTCCTCTCCCTTTATTAATGTTTACATTAATCTATAGCTACAGCTTTTAGAAATTTTCTCCAACTCTTCCGAACCATGAGAACTTTTTATGATTCAGTGAGTCATGATTTTAAGATTCATCAGGTTATGTCAAATCCATGAAAGAACGTTTCTGTTACGCTTTGAGCACCAATAAAACGAATACCTTATATTAAGTAGAAGGCTTCTCTTCAGTATTTTGAGTAGGTAGGTGACTCAGTTTCACTGAGAAAAATGATACTTTATTACTACTACTGCTACTACTAATATTCTTGTCCTCTCTCAACCCACCCTATGTTTGGTACATAGACCAAGGAGAAGCTTGTAACAGGTTTAAAGATGGATTTCTAGGAGGGACTTGAAAATGTACTGAACCCTCTTAACAAGCTTTAAAAAAAACAGAGAAGAAAAGCAAACTGAATTGAACTTGGAATGCAAGACTATATGAAATTTAAAATATAATGAAAAATAAAGACAGCCATGTCTGATGTACACTTGTCTCAGTTACTCTTCTCTTGTTGCTGGGACAAAATACCCAAAACCCAAAATTAAGGAAAGAAAGATTTAGTTAGCTCACGGTTAGTGGAGGTTTCACTCCATACTCAGCTGGCTCCAATAAAGACTGGCACATGGCAGAGGGCAGCAGTTCATGGTGTCTGAAGGCAGCAAGACAATAAGAGAAAAAGAGAGGAATAACAGCAACAATTGCAACAGAGAGCAAGTCTGTCTCTGTTAAGTTGCATTCAGGCTCTACACACACACACACACACACACACACACACACACACGTACACACGTACACACATGTATGCACACACGTACACACATACACGCACCTCTGTCCCAGGCTGAGTGTAGTACTCACACCCATAATCTCAGTGGATCATGAGTTAATCACAAACTCTAGAAGTCTGCCCCTTAACTGCATGAGGCTTTGAGGGGACAACTAGACACAAACTATAACATCCGTAATCCCAGCCATCTGGGAGTCTGAGGCAGAAGGATCACAAAATGAAAGCAAGCTTGGGTCACTGAGACCGTGTTTCAAGAACATTAAATAGAAAGGGTTAGAGATATAGCTCAGTGATAGAGTGGTTACATGGCCCTGGATTCAATCCCCAGTGAGAAAGAGAAATGTGAGGAAAGGGGTAAGGAGAGAGGGGAGAGGGGAGATGGTAGAAGAGAGAGGATTAAATTGATGCATGGAATGAGTCTATGCTCTGGTGGATAAATGGAGAAGTGTTGGATCTTAAAAAGGAAACCATCTAGATCACTTTGATACTTCCAATGAGAGCCTCTAAATTCTCTAGTGCATTCATCTACACTTATTTCTGGCACGGACCAGTTTTTACTTTGGATGGCAGTCATTCGCCTGAATACTCCTGTTCCTCTGTCCGCTCCACATGACTCACTGCTGCTCTTACACAGTCCCCAACAAACTGCTTTACCCAGCACAGGTACTCACCCAGGTATTTCTAGAAATATGTGTTTTTCAATATGTTGCAGGTTTTGGGATGCTGGAATCTCCTGCCAGAGATAACTTCTAGGTTCCTCTTGTAGTCGACAAAGAACTGGATAAGCAAGCACAAAAGATAGCAAAAGGTAGGAGGAGAAGCTTCCTGCTGAGCAAGTCTGAGCTAAGAAAAAGTGTGTGGAGGGATACACTCTACAGTGGGAGAATGAACTAGAGATAGCAGGTTAGGTTGGGCAGAAACTGGCTGGGGAAGTGGACTTGATCTGTTAACTATAAGATTAAGATACACACACGCGCGCGTGCACACACACACACACACACCAGTCCCCCAAAGCCCTGCACACTTAGAACTCCAGCAGGTTTTCAGTAGGATGGCCAAGACCTGACTTCAGCCTGAGACGTAAGATCTCAGCACTGCCTCTCAAGACCCAGATGTAGAAGTTCTCACTGGTCTCCTCCAGATTTAGCCGCCATGAAAGGATGCATAGATGTTGTGAAGGCTTTGCTGTCTTAACTTTTCACAGTGTTTTTCCCAGACACAGCAGCTTCGCTCTCACCCTCGTTTTCTCTTTACTTAGCCCACGCTCTCTCTACACAGCTAGCTTCTTCCCCAATTCCTCACTTTTACTTTGCCATTGCTTTTTGCTACTTTCCTTCAATTCTTTGTTCCAGATGAGAAAACTTGGAATCCAACTCTGGAGAGGCGAGAAACCTCAAACTCAGTAACAGTTGGCTTGATCCACTTTTTAGAACTGAGCTTCCTGATAATACTACAGTGAGAGAACACAGTAGCCTAGAACTCCATGTGGACTTTGCTTCTTGTATTTCCCCTCCCTGGGTTGACCTCACATCTAGCTGATTCTTGTGGAGTCCCAGTGCTGGGAAACTGTTCTTTCTACATGTGTCCTGGGATTCTGTAAGTATGTAACAGCTCACACTACTTCCCCAGCCAGTCCACCACGCCCTATTTCCCTATCTCAAGTTCATAATCATTTTTGATATTGATGAATATGCAGGTGGTAAGCTGTTCCCAAACAACTTTCTTTTTAAGCTCCTCAAATCAAGAGCTTCAAAGATGAATATTTACACAAACATTTTCTTGTAGTGGCAGTTTTTAGGAATGTCATGGAAAGTTTTTGTCTCTTTCACATAAGAAACCACCATTCATTTCCCCTATTAACATTTTGTTTTTAATACTTTTATATTTTTCTCATTAAACAGTTGTAGCAACAAATTTATTTTGCAGAGAGAGACAAAAGCACTTGAAAACAATGCCAGGTTATATTTTCTATTTTTTTCCTTTTATTTTAGGTACATCATTACACATCTAACACATGGCTCAAGGAACAAAATGTACTGCTTGCAACCCCGACTTTTCTTTCTTACTCTTATTGCTTAGCTTGTTTTTGAAAACTAGACATTAACAGATCTCCTTCCAGAGATAGATTCCTGGTTCTCATCTCAAACAAGAATTGGACAAAACAAGTAAAAAGCAGTGGTAAAGTTTATTCAAGAAAGTAAAAGTGTAATACCGAAAGTGGTTCTGCAGAGCAAACTTGGGCCAAGCAAAAAGAAAAAGAGGGTGAGAGTGAAGACAAAGTACATGCTGAGTCTAGGAAACACTTGGTGGGAAGTTATGATGGCAAAGCCTTCCTAACATCTATGTGTCCTTTTGTGCCAGCTAAATCCAGAGACCTGTGAGAACTTCTACATCAGAGTCCTGAGAGGCAGTGTGAAGATCTTACCTCTCAGGCCGATATCCGGTCTTGGCCATCCTATTGAAAACCTGCTGGAGTTCTGAGAAGGGCACAAGGCTTTGGGGATCGTTCTGTGCATGTGTCTGGATCTCACAGTTAACAGGTCCCATCCACTTCCCCAGCCCCCTTTTGCCACACCCTAATCCCCTATCTCATATTTCATAATGGCATCTTGACTGCTTTTGTTGAAAGATGAAATTTTCATTAATGTTCCTGTATATTTTCAAAGTTCCTAAATATGCATGAGGCCACATATGTCTCTTCTTATTTTTGCCATGTATCTAGATAAGAAAAACTCGTTTTTGTGCGTGGGGGAACACTCTCAGAAGCCCAGATCTTGGGAGGCTGTGACAGGAGAACCATCAAGAGTTCAAGGCTAGCCTGGAACACAAAACCAGACCCTGCCCCACCCAGCACCCCAACTCCAAGCAAAACAAAACCAAAATCCACAACCAAAAGCAAAACTAAACTTTACTCAGTTGATTGTTATAGTATGTTGATAGTTCCAGTTACTTGGGACTTGCAAGGTGATTGCTTTCATTCAGGAATTCAAGGCCAGTTTAAGCAACACATCTTTTTATTGATTTATTTAATTACTTACTTATTTTACATTTTCCTTTCGGTCCTAAGATTAAACCCAAGGTCTGATACATGGTAATTTCATGCTTACTGAACTACAACCTAAGCTTCTACAATTTATTTTTTATTTGTTAGGAAAGCATTAAGTAGTTTGAGATGTCTTTAAATTATGGAGTTGGAAAGATCTTGCTGAAAATTAAGGATGTTTGATATTATTTTTTACAAAATGAAACAAGAATTTAACTACAAAAAAAAAAAAAGGTCATGCCGCAGAAACAAAGCTCCAGTTAGGATCTTGGAATTTTTTTTTTCTAATGCGAATTTTTATTTTGGATTAATGTTAAAGAATGCATGAAGTGTTAACATTAGATTGCAATTAGTTTTATGTATTTTCCCAATTACTTTCTAGAGTGCCCTGGTGTTATGTTTTGTTATTTTGAGATAGGATCTAGCTATGAAATTCAGGCTGGCCTTGAACTGACTATAGACTAAACTGGCCTTGAAGTCATAGTGATCCTCCTGCCTCAGCTTCCAGAGTGCTGAAATTACAAGCACACCTATTTACCTGCTTTGTCCAGTGGTATGTTGATTTAAAAATCTGCCATATTAGTACTGTTTGTGTTTTACTTTTTTTTTTTTTTTAAACATTGTGCAATACTCATCTCCTTGGAGAATGGTTTCCAGTTCACTTTGGGGAAAGGAACTTTATTGTATTAAAGTTGATTACGATTTTTTGATCTCAGGCAAAATGAAAGTTTTGAGAATCATGTAGTTCCAGTTTTTGTCATACATAGACCAAAACTTTATATATATATATATATATATATATATATATATATATATATATATACACACACACACACACACATTGAGAAGGGCTGATGAGATAGCTCAGTGGTCTAAAGTGCCTGCTTAAGTAAGCCTAGGCAAGCCATGCCACACCAGCCCCACCCCCAGGGCCAAATGAACTGGCCACAAAAAAAAAAAAAAAAAAAAAAAAGTGTAGAGAAAAATCATTCCCATCACTAGAAGGATCAGAGGAAATGTAAGCCAGCCTATGATGCATAAACTCAGAAAGTATTTTTGCAAGAGTTCAGAAGTCAGAACTTTAGAGCAATGCTCTGTGAATTGTCCAGCGCAAGTAGATGAACCCACTGAAACTTCAAGAGCTCTGCATAATTTATTGGGGTGAGTTTTTCTAAGTATCTAATCAAAAAGCTGATTGAGGAGGCTCATGGGTATGGGAGGGTGGGCATCTCAAGGCTCTGTACATCAAGACATAATGAGAATCAAAATGTGCAGCGGAGGCAGCTGTGCTGTCAACCTACTGTACAGTGCTAAGAAGGAAGAAGACCCAGAACATCTCATTTCCTCAACTCTTATGTAACAACATATACAGGAAACAGTAGCTTTGAAAGATACGTGTTTTTTTTTTTTTTTTTTAAGAAACATATTTCTATATTCCTACCCAATATAACAATTGGTGTTTTTAGTTCCTATAGTTCCGTGATCACAGTCATCCTTTTCCCTGACAGAGGAAAGCATTCTGATTCTGGCTTCTTATTCCCACTTTTTTCTTAAACCATATATTATTTTATTCTTAATGGTTTTTCAATTTTTTAAATTAAAGTCAAACTGACTTTATATTTCTGTAATTTAGTTATTTATTTTTGAGCCAAGATCTTGTTCAGGCTAATCCAGAACTCTTAGGCTCAAGAGACCCTTCTGCCTCAGTCTCCCAAGCAGCCGGGACTATAGTTGTGTGCTACCATGACTGTCTTAGTATCTTGGTTTTGAAAATCAGCATGTTTGTGAGCACTTGGTTATTATGTAGTATCCCTTTGTGTAAATATGCATAACTCTAACTTATTTACCCAATCTCTTGTTAATGAGCCTTTGGCTGTTTTTCCAGCTTTTTGGCTACTACAAACCAGACTGAGGTGAACATTCCTGTTCTTATTTCCTGGTGCACACAAGCAAGAACTCTTCTAGGATATATTCCTTTAGAATGGAACAGCTAAGTCAGAAAAATTTCAGTTTTACTAGGTACATCGTAAGTGCTTTTATTTGCTTGGTTTAAAAGATTGTCAGATTTAGCAAACTAAAATACCAGATTCTCATTTAAATTGAATTTCAAATAAACAACAAATATTTCAGTATAAGTACAGCCTATTAAAAATTTACATTTTATCTGGAAACCCTAATAATTTCAATTAAGTTTTTACTAAACCATAACCTTGGTAGTGAGCAGTGTGGGAGGGTTGTGGAACACTTTGGTTCTTTCTTCTTGCTGGATGGCAAACTCAAATTGTTTTTGTTTGTGTGGGACACTAGGGATTGAACCCAGGGCCTTCATATTAAAAAGAGCTACATTCACAGCTGTTTCTATTCTGTGACTGAATCTAATTCTCTAAAATGGTCAGGCTGGTCTCAGAACTACCTTTCTGCCTCAGCCTCCCAGAGTACCATGATTACAAGTGTGCACTACCACACCTGGATCAAGCCATACATTTAAGAGCAAATGAGCTCAGGCAGGCCACTCATGTGTTTACTGACCAGCTGTGTGGTAACTGATTAACTCACTAATATATATTACCTGCTATATGCCAGGCACATGCTAGATGCTAGAGATGCAACTAGAACGTGATAGACCAGGGTCTTTGCCCTCCTTAGATTTTTAGCCAAGGTGGGGAAATGGAAGAAAAACACAGCAATGATAAATGTTCTGTGAGAACAGTGGTGTGCTGATACTTGATAACTGGCTCTGGTGGGGAAGGAGAGCAGCCTTGACTTGGAGTATTTGCTCCTTTTTGTAGGTTTAAAGTGTTTCCTTTTTCTTTTGGCTGGGTCAGACTACTTCAAGGGTAGGTCTGGGGATCGAACCATTTCCTGTGCCTGACTGGGATTGCCTGTGCAGGTGCTTAAACCACTGAGATAACCTGAAAGCCCCCACTTAGTGTTTTCAATCTGGCTTTCTCTCTTGGAGTATTTTCCCCAGGAAGCCTGCTTCAAGAATCACCCCCTCCCCCCAGTAGTCTTTCCTTTCTCTCTAGATTTATTCACCACAGAATGACAAGTGTCCCTTTCTTCCATATTTGGAATCTCTTGACTGTATCTTTTCCCATCATACACCCCATCACCCTAGGCATCCATCCCTTTCCATCAGACATTTTTGGAATGCTTACACAGTAGCAAATGTGCAAAGTGTGGGAGAATTTCTACTTGCCATTTACGCATTTTCATTTATTTGACATAATCATTTCTATATATAGGGTCTCACTATGTAGCTTTGGACTCAGTGATTCTCTTTTTAGCCTCCTTAGCGCTGGGATTTCAGGCGTGTACCACCGACTTAGCTGCCTGCTCAGCACACCCTGGGGGTGGGGCCAGCACTGTATGTGGACCAGGGATTAAACCCTGGTACCTGAGCTTGCCAAAGCAGGCTCTTAGTCCACTGAGCTATCTCACTGGCTCTCTGACATAATCATTTCTACAGAATTATACATTCTACAATGTTTGTCCCCAAAGGTCCTTTTAATGCTTATATTACCTAAAACTGAACTTCTGAAAATAAAAATGTGATTCATAGTACAAAATTTGGAAGAGCATAAGGAGGTACAGTAATTATATGATCTCACGGCCTAAGGCTGGCCATTATTAACTTTTTGGGGTGCATCATTCCAGTCATTTTTTAAAAATATATTTACAAATAAATTTGCATCACACTCTATATTTATTCTAAAATATGAAAATGTTATCAATCTTCTTTTTGGTATTTTTGAAGACAGTATATGATGGCATGACATTGCATCTTCAAGCTAAGACATGGTCTGCTTGATTGGCTCCTTTTTGCTGGTAGAAACCTCTCAAGTCAGCGGTTTCCTTATCATAAGCTACACCAAGGCAAGAATCCAACATTTACATGTCTTTAGGGAGCACTCTCAACTGAACTATGACTAAAGTAATCTGATTGTGTATATACTGTTTCTCTTTCTGTTATAATTTTTTAATTTTTAAAGTCAATAAAATAGTGATAGGAAAAAAAAAAAACAGCATTAGAAACAATACAAAATTTCACTAAACAAAGTAATAGGAATTCAACAATGGTTGCTGTATTCCATGATGCTATCTTCAAATTAGTTGCTCAGTTTACCAGATAAAAACATGATTTGTTTAAAGGAAAAAACAAAACAGTAACAAAAAAGTTGTAAGAAATTCAAACGAAGAAAAAAAAAAAAAAAAAGAAAAACAAATAAAGATTCACTGCTCCTTTCCAAAGACAAGCAGAAATCAACAGTACAATTATCCAAGCCATTCTGCCTTTATACCTAAATATATTTTTCTTCTTTCATTTGTCCTTTTTCTCATCCCTGTTTTTCCTTCCCACTGAGCAAATTCTTTTCCTTTCACAGTATCTGTTGTACTGTTTAAATTTTAATTACTTTTAGGGGCTGGGGAGATAGCTCCATGGTACAAGTGCCTTCCTGGCAAGTACAAGGTTGTGAGTCCGAACCCCAGTCCACCAAAAAAACCAAAACAAACAAATAAATTTTAGTTATTTTTTCAAGTTCTGACCCTAGCAACATAATACAATGTTTGCATATGTGGACCTGATTGATTTCCATATAGTCTCTAGCTGCATCCATTTATCTACAAAAGCCTCGAGTTTCTTTTTTGATAGCTGAATAATACTCCATTGTGTAAAAATACCATATGAAAACATATTCCGCATCATTGGTCATGCAAGAGATGCAAATTAAAACAATGCTGAGATATCATCTTACCCCAGAAAGAATGGCTACCATCAAGGTCAACCAACAAACACTGGAGAGACTGTGGGGGAAAAAGAACTCTTCTTCACTGTTGGTGGGAGTGCAGGCTGGTACAACTATTAAGGAAATCAGTATGGAGATGCTTCAAAAGCTAGGATTGCAGGTCCCATTCAAGGCAGCTATTACCCTCCTAGGCATTTTTCCAAAAGAACTGAAATCATCACATCACAGTAATATATGTGCACCCAAGTTTATAAACTATATGAACTATAGCAGCGCAATTTGTCACAGCTAAATCTTGGAAAGAACCCCAATGCCCATCAATTAAGGAATGGATAAAAAAGATATATGCTGTTTTTCTAGCTACCATTTAAAGTAAAAGGGGTCAGTTTGCATAAAACATAAAGGTGGTAGACAGGCAACTGGGAACTCTGGAAAATATTTAAAGGAAGATAACTTATGGTCATTAAACCACTACTTGGGCTTTGTTAACTATTCTTGCAGAATGGAGTCCTGGAACTGGGAAGAGTAATCCAGTGACTGTAATCTCTGTTTCACAGATGAGAACATTGAAACAAGAATCCTTACTCGTTGAGACTAATACCCAAGTCTCTTAACTTCTTTCCCATCTTACAGTCTTTTTGTCACAAACTGCAGACTGTGCTTTCTCTTAAAAATATAGAATTTATCTACACATTATTAGGAGAACAGTTTCCCATTATACTACATGTAGTTTAGTATAAAAATCTAATGATAAAACCCTAATTTTGAACCCAAGAGAATGGAAAACATAGCCTACACAAAAACTTGTACACCAATGTTCATAGCAGTATTATTCATCATAGCCAAAAAAAAAAAAAAAAAGCAGCAATGTAAAAATGTTCATCAGTAGTTAAAGGGACAAAGCCTGGTATATTCATACAATGTAAAACTACTTAGTAACAAAAAGAAACATGATTGATAAATGTGGTACATAGGCCAATCTCAAAATAATTGTGTTGAATGAGACATGCCAGGGCAACAGTAAAAGTCGTATACTCAATTTATGTAAAATTCTACACAATCCTACCAACTCTGTAGCAACAGAAACCATATCTACTTTAGTTTCAGATAGCAGGGAATAAGGAGGAACCATAAAGGAAAAGGAAACTTGGAGTGTAATAGATTAACCACACTGAATGTAGAGGTGGTTTCAATACTATACACACAGCAAGCTTACTGAAGTGCATATATGAAATAGTTCATGTCAATTATGCTTCAATGGTTAATTTGTGAGATCTTCCTCTTCAATTTGAAGAGTCTGACTAAAAATCCACTGCAGAATCTGAAGCACAAGAAAATTAAAATGACTTCTGGTGGTAACTGACAACCAAGGCTATTCTAGCATGATAGTTTATCTGAAGACAGCATTACTGTGAGAAATGCAAAGTCATAAAAATAAAAAATAGAAATGACATTTTTGTCCCCTGGTAATCATGCCATTTTCTCTTGTCGGTACAGTTGTACATCATAATCTTTTTAGTGTTCTATGCGTTTTTTTTTTTTTTTTAAAGAAAAGCAATAACGTATTTTTCCTGAACTACTGTATCAGGCTGTTCTTTTATGTACAAGATGGCCAATCGCTGGTGTGCGTAGGTGGGTGGGTGAGTAAAAGGCTACACTCCATAAATTACAGCAAAAGCTGAAATTTGTTTTGGGTTTTTGTAGTCAGGACGCCACAGTGGCTCCGGAAACAAACTGGAAATGTCTAGAAACCATACCTACCCTCTACTACAAGATGAACATTGTAGATTTTGTAAATATGTGAATTCAGTGATCACGATTTTTACAATTTACACTTTCCACTGACTGTTTTAAAACAAAGAATTGCTATACGACACATGTAATTACAACACCCGTAGTATTGTCTCTCAATTCTTTTACCGAAGACTGTTTCACTCCCTCCCCCCCCAAAAAAGATAAAAAGTTTCATTTCCCAAGCCCTCTTTCCCGCAGCCCACCTCCCCAAATTTCGGAGCTCTTATTTGGTAATTACTCCTGTCCTCAGACGGGGAGGCGCACACAGGTTTTCTGCACAGAGCGGGGAGGGGCGAGCAAGAAGCTGCTCTCAACTTTTCACTTCCATTTTGAGAAACATCACGGCGAACTCCGGAGCCGCGACCGCGCGGAGAGCAGCAGCCGGCTGGGTGTGGGTCGGAGCCAGGCGCGCTTCCGCGGGAAGGGGGAATCAGGTGGCAGCGGCGCTGGAGCCGGGCGGCGCGGCGGGGGCGCGGGCGGGCGCGCCTCCCTCCGGCCGGCGCTGGGAAGCGGCCCCCGCGCGCGCGAGTCCCCGAGCCCGGCTCCGCGCTCCCGCCCGCCCCCGGCAGGGCCCTCCCCCACGCTGCTCCTGCGGCCGCCGCGGCTACCGGAGGCGCAGGAGCCTCGCGATAGTGTTTGCACAGGCGGCGCGTGACGCTGCTGCCGCCGCCGCCTGTAACTGATGCAGAGGTTACCCCGCCGCCTCAGCCGCCACCCACCGCCCGCCGCCGCCGCCGCCGCCGCCGCCGCCGCCCGGGCGACGCCGGGGGCCGACGCACTGCAGAGGTGCCGGCAGGTTCCGCCCGCGGAAGTCTCCGCAGCCAGCGCAGCCAGCGCAGTCAGCGCTCCGACCCCGGTCCCCGCGGGCGCCCCCTCGACGCCTCCGCCGCCGCGCTCCCGCCCGCCCTCCACCTCCTCTCCGGCGCGCCCGCCCGCTCCGGCGCGGCTCCCCCCTTCCCTCCTCCCCGTCCCCGCTCCTTCCCTCACCTCTTCCCTCCCCACCGCCCCTCGGCTCGTCTTCCTCCCCCATCCCCTTGACTCTCCCCTCCCAACCCTCGCGCTCCTGCTCGCCCTCAGCGCGTCCCCCGCCATGACGGAGGCGGGTGCCGGTGCCGTTGCCGCCGCCGTCGTCGCAGGGGGGGAGTCGGGTTCCCAGAAAGTAGCTTGATGAGTGTCCAAAGTAGCAGTGGAAGTTTGGAGGGGCCGCCATCTTGGTCCCAGCTCTCCACGTCTCCAACCCCGGGCTCGGCGGCGGCGGCCAGGTCCCTGCTGAATCACACGCCGCCATCCGGGAGGCCCAGGGAAGGTAAGCGCCGCCGCGGCCGCTCGCGGGCCTCCCTCCCTCACTCCCGCGCCGCGGCTCCGCGCCCCCCGCCGCTCCGTCGCCCGGTTCCGGGGTGGGGGGTGGTGGTGGAGGCGGCGGCGAGGTGGACGCGAGGCCGGCGGCCCGGGGAGGAGGTGCGCTGGCGGCGGGTGGCGGAGGAGTCGGACGAGGGGCCGCGCGCTTGGGGACGGGCGAGGCGCGCAGTCTCGCCCGGGCTCCGGGAGCCGGTCTTGCTAGGGCGGGAGGCCTCCCCCCAGCCGCCAGCCCCTTTCTGCTCCATTTGCGAGAACACTCAGTACTCTTAACCTCCTGGCCTCCGGTCTCTGGTGGGCTTTCCCTCCCGTTGGAGCATTCATCCCGGAGCCCCCTCCCCTTCCCTGCGCGTACTCCTCCCCTAGAGGCGGTCCCTGCTCTGTGAGGTCCGCTGCCCTGGACCCGGAGGATGCCCCCGGCTCGCGGGGGCTCTGCTCTGTGGGGAGGGACGCAGAAATTACCCAGGCGGACTTTGATCCCCACCGTGGCCCCCTAGAGCAATTCGATCGACAGACTGACTCGTGGGCAGGCTGTTTAAACCACTCCTCCAGATGGTTACAACTTTCTCGCCTTCGCCTTCGCCTCCTGCGTGTTTGTGCGTTATCTTCTTGAGTGCAAAGTAGGCTGCTGTTCTTTGACAGGGTTGTGGGTTTTGTGGGAAATATCTGCGCAGAGGTTACTGCAAACACTCACCAGATCGGTTACAATTGTTTTCTAAGTTTTCTGGCTTCTTGCATGCATGTGTGCCGCCACCAGATGTAGCAGTTACATAGCTAGTAAGGCACTAGAGTGCTTTTTTGACTAAAATTTCAACTTGCTGTATTTAACTTTAAGCATACGACATAAAATGGTATTTGGGAGAACAAGCATTTATGGAGGAAGGATAAATGTGCATCCGATCTCGTTTAACGCTCTTTTGTCTAGAAAAACGGGTAGCGGTATTCATCAGCAATTGGTACGTGGGTTGTTCACTCCCAGTTGTCTCGCACAAGGAGATTATAGGCACATTTCAAAAAGAAAAGAGGAAAAGTCCAACACCCCAGTAAACCTTTTAAAGAAACCAAAAGCTTCCATTTATGTAGGGATTGGTGAAATTTATTTTTGAAAATATCCATATTTACTATTAAGAGCTTTGGCAATTGTTAATCAAATGTTTTGTGCCCAGAATCCAGTGGTTCAGGCATAGCATTCTTTGTCATTTTGTTCCTGTGAGCATGTGTGAAAGTGACAATAGGCTGAAAGATTGGCATGAATATGCTCTAGAAAATTCAGGGAAAGGTTTGATTTGTGGCATCCATTAAACATGGCCACTACATTGACAGACATTTTTCTCTTTTCATCTCACCCCCAACACTGATTTTCATTATTAGAAAACATGAAAGCTTACTGTTCACTGAATGACTCAAATTTAACAGAAGTGATTTTTCTTTTTGCATTTCAAAATTTTAAATGAGTCTTTTAAAATTGTTTTGTAAATAGAGCCTCTTTAAAAGCATATTTTAACTTTTGTTTGTAGTTTCATTAAAATATGCGATGATAGTGTTGTGAATTGAGAAGAACCACTCTACTACTTTTTTTTTAAAGACGGCAGTTTTGTTTGTTTGTTTGTTTTGTTTTTTTTAAACCAGGGATGGAACTTTGGACCTTGTATTTGCCAAGCAAGCGCTTAGGCCTATAAGACTGCAGTTTTATCATTCTCTCATTCGTTTCTGTAGTGTTTGTTGAGCCTTTTCTGTGAATCAGGATCTGCACTGAGTACTGAGGACATAGTGTTGTGTAGTTGTCTGTTGACATCTCTGAAAATTTAAGAGGCACAAAAATCTAGATTATGTGCTTCTGAGGTAACTTGCAAGCAGTTAAGCTTCTCATCTGTGTGCCTGCTTTGTCCTCAGTACTTTTCCTGATGTTTGAGAAACTTTGAGAGCTTGGAGTAATTTAGCTTCACCTTCCAAATAACCAGAATTATTTTCAAGAGTTTAATTTGCAATAGATGTTTTCTAGCCCTTCAAAAGAGACTGTTTTTGTGAAAGTGATCCTTCACACCAACCACTGTGTGTGTGGGGGGGGGGTGTTTTGGGGCACTGGGGATTGAAACAGCCTTGTGCATGCTAAGTGAGCACTCCCACTGAGCTGCAAGTTCAGCCCTCACACTAGTACAGCACTTGATACTTGTATGGCCACAGTGTGTAAATTCAAACTGTGTTAATCCTGTAGGATTGCATATTCATTTTGAGGATTTGAGCTGCATGTTCACATTTTTCTGATGCTTACAGGAATTGTATGTGTGAAATGAGGTTCCACCTGTCAAGATGGAGTTGTTTTCTGTTTAGTGCAATCCTAGTTTTTATTCTGACAAGTGTTTATTAATACCTTTGCAGGTATGTGTGTTAATATGTTGCAGAAATTGATCAAATGAGACAGCTTTTGAATTTGAGAGCTTTTGAATTCAGGTGACTGCTATGATAGTAAGAACTTAGTGGCATGTGAAAGTCTGAATGTATCAAACAGAACCAATTTTATTTCTTGAAAGTTAAGTCTATTTAACATATAGTAATAGAAAAATAGAAACAAAAGAATACAAGTGTATATATGTACACACGTATTTGTGGTTAGTTCCTTTTAAACACATTAAGTTTGAAAATGAGTTAAAGATATGCCATAAGTAGCTAAAAGTTACTTATTTTGAAGTTTTCACATAATTGAAACAAAACATTTTTAATCCTATCTTGGCTTTCTTCCTCCTTTTCTTACTACGTTCCTATTATATTAATATGATTTTATTTCATTTACAAATAAAGTCCAGTTTTAAATATAAAAAGATTTAGGGATACTAGAATTTAATAATTTGTATGGTTTGTCAGTGATGGCAGACCTTTTAGAGCTTTGAATGGTAACAGCCAGCTGCTGGAGCAGCCCATGTGCCATAGGTTTACCACCACTAGTATAGACTTTTTTTTCCTCTGGATCTGAAAGCTTTTTCTTTAACCTTCAGGTTTATTTAGAGGTGCTCAACAATTGTAGCTCTTGATTTTCATCTTTTCAACCTCTAATCTCCATCCCATTTGTTTTGTGTTCTATAATCCTGTGATTAAAGTAGTGAAATAAGAAATTAATGTTTCAGTTAGTTTTAATTTGTTGCAATCTAGGAATCTAGTCATTTTGGCTAAATGAGGAGGTTTTGATTTTCTTTCTTCCTTTCTGTGCATGAGTGTTTTTGAACAGGTTATATATAGCTAAGGAATCAAATGGTTGATTTCACAAAGTTTCTTTTTTTTTTTTTTTTACCTCTTCCATCTTGCAAGCTATGAATAATTTATTGTACTTTTTTGTAATAGTGGAAGTAGTTTGGTCCAAAAGGTGGCATCACAGTACAATTAAACTTTTCTTTTTCCATATTTGAAGCCTGCATTCCTCAGCTAGAAAAATTAAAGTACTATATGAATTAAAGTAGTTGATTGAGTATCTGTACAAGGATG
Source organism: Myocastor coypus (assembly GCA_004027025.1). Taxonomy (NCBI): domain Eukaryota; kingdom Metazoa; phylum Chordata; class Mammalia; order Rodentia; family Myocastoridae; genus Myocastor; species Myocastor coypus. The sequence continues at coordinate 164,320 of PVJA010000443.1, forward strand.
TTAAAATGGAACTATACCAGATGGTTCTGCAGGCCTTTTAGTGTTTGCTGAAACCACTAGCAAGTGGGGCATGAGAGCCCAAGCCTAAAATCCTAGTGCTCTGGGAGCCTGAGGCAGGAAGATTACAAGCTTCACCTGGGTAGTTTGTTGACTTGTGAGACCTTGTTCCCCCCAAAAGAGCTGAGGATGTAGCTCAGTGATAAGGCCCTGGGTTCAGTCCCCTTGAGGACATTAAAAATAAAAAGAGGATAGAGTTGTATATCTTAAGACTTCTAAATTGGAAAATCTCATGAGAAACAAGCTGTGGGATAGCTTGTTTGGTCTCAGGACCCCTTTATTAAAAAAAAAAAAAAATTGCTGAAGACCTCAAAGAGATTTTGTTCTGTAATCCCAGCACTTGAGAGGCTGAGACAGGAGGATCGGTGTGAGTTTGAGACCAGCCTGGGCTACAAAAGTGAGCTCAAGGCCAGCCTGAACTGCATAGCGAGACCCTATCTCAAAAAGACAAAAAAAAGAAATTTTGTTTATGTGGGCTATTGACTATTAGTCTTTTATTTATTTATTTATTTTTTTTGTCTTTTTAAGACAGGGTCTCGCTATGCAGTTCAGGCTGGCCTTGGACTCACTTTTGTGGCCCAGGCTGATCTCGAACTTGCACCAATCCTCCTGCCTCAGCCTCCCAAGTGCTGGGATTACAGGTGTGCACCACCACCCCTGGCAACTATTACTCTTTGCTGTATAAAATACTGCGTGGTTTTTTTTTTTTTGTTTTTGTTTTCCCCCCAGGACCAGGGTTCAAACTCATGACCTTGCACTTGCCAGGCAGACACTTGTACTACGGAGCTATCTCCCCAGCCCCGATACTGAGAATTTTAAAATATTTATTTAAAGAGTATTAAATCATTACATGTTTATATAAAGAATAAGTGTGCTCTAAAACGAACAGTGCAACTATTGGCTTTTTTTTTTTTTTTGATAGCACCGGGGTTCAAACTCATGACCTTGCACTTGCCAGGCAGGCACTTGTGTCACAGAGTTATCTCCCTAGCTCTGGCATTTTATATTTTTTGTAAATTCTGGCTTACTAGAAGACAGCCATATTTTGTTTTTGCTTCTGCTTTCAGTCTTTTGACTTTCTTTCTTTCTTCTTTTTTTTTTTTTTTTTTTTTGGTACTGGGGATCAAACTTGTGACCTTTATTTGAGAGGCAGGTGCTTATGCTGCTGAGCTATCTTCCTAGATGCAATATATATTTTGAGTGAGGTGGATGAAGAGAATCTATCTTTATATAGACAGGCATTTGGAAAAGGAAGAATTTAGTAGCCTTTTTGTGGTGTTCTCTGATACTGAAACCCCAAAATAACAAATAGGAGGGTTTTTTGTTTTGTTTTGTTTTTAGAGTTATTTGCGATAGATGTATTTCTAGGAAGTTAAGGAAGGTTGTGGATCATATATGTAGCTGAAAGAGACTAAAAGGTGAGAGACACATGGCTATCTTCAGATATATGTTTTTAAAAAATAAAAATAAACAGAAATGAATTAGTTCTCTTTTGTTAGAAGGCAGATCCACAGGTGATTGGGAAGACATAGACTGAGTTCAATATAAATTTTTATAAAAACTACAAAGCAACTAGATTTGCCCAATATAGAAAGAAATGTACTTAGTTGTAAGAATTTAAAGCAGTCTACAGAGACATTTTTGAGATGAGGTGGAGATAAATTGTAGATTCTTATATTCAGTGTTACTAAATTGAGCAATTCAAGGTCCTAATTTTAAAATGTAAATGTTCTGTAATTCTTTTAAAAATCCCTAAATGTAGTCAAACTACTTATATATCCATTAGCAATTTTGAAAATTCTCTTATCAGTAGTATGAATCTGTTGTTGATTTTATTACTATTTTGCATTTTTATTAGACTTTTCCTCTAAGGATTTTCCTATATTTTTGGAAATCAGTAAGATCAGTCTTCTTGACATGTTGCTAACTTCCCTGTGAAAAATAATTTTAAAAAAGACATTTTAGGGAATCAGATTCTGTTTAAGGCACAGTTTAGTAGAATTGTAATATATTTGAACACAGAATTTTAGGATACTATAGGGAGCTGATTTTCAATTTAGAAAGAGAAATTGTAAGCATAGTCTTTATATATAAATTGTTTGTATGATTTTAAAAATATTATGCTTAAGCTTTTCTGTTTTTAAAGCTAGAGTTGAAAAAGAGAAAATGGGAGGAAGTGTTTAAATTTCTTGTAGAAAGTAGCCAGATGCAATCTGTACCAGTAGTCATGCTTTAAAATTTGCTCTTATGTTTAAAATAGACTTTAAAATACCCTAGACGTAAAAATTTTAATTCTTGTCTTATATACAGAATTGCTCTTACAATATTTAACATTAGTTATAATCCTTGTTTTCAATTCAAAATGAGTCTTTTGTGAGTTGGATTTTTAGATGGTGGGATGTTAGGTATAAGTTCATGTAGCTTTCTTGAGGCCATAAGAGACATGTAGCCTGAAATTTCTTATACCTATTGCATTTAGATTTAAAGCTCATTTTCTATGGACAAGCCACAGAAATAAGTCTTTTAGTTTCATAACTCCTTCATGCATCTTCATAATTTTTAAGGATTTTAGCATAACTTAAGAGAAAGTATTATGAGGTAGGAGAAAGCAGTATGGTATAGATGAGAAAGTGACTACAGTCTAAATATATTTTGCCAGTACTTTCCTGTATGACCTTGGGCAGTTCTTATGTCTCCGCTTCAGTTTCGTAAAATGAGAATTATGGAGCTGGAAGGTATCATGGAAGCACTCTGTGTGAATACACAGTATTTTACAGATGAGGAAACCTAGACAATTTGCTTAGGTTTTTACTGTGAAAAAGTTGGGACCCAAAATCAGTTTTCTAACTCTCAGGTTAGTGATTATTTTCATTCTGCTTTGCAGTTTCATTTGTGAAAGATGAAGTGGAAGTAGAGATCTTGAATATACTGATATAGATAATGGTAATAAGTATCAAGTTTATATATGTTAGTGCATTTGATCTTAACTTTGCCACATATATTCAATTATTATTCTAATTTTACAGTTGAGGAAATAAGCACACAGAAGTAGTCTACTATAACTTGCTCAAAGTGACTTAGAGTAATAAATGGTAGGTCTGGAAGTTAAAGAAGATCTATATATGTTAATCATGGGATGTGTTGCTTTAAAATGCAAGTAAGTGTTTTGGGTT